>JAWRVF010001330.1:0-80587 GCA_036785485.1 Physcomitrellopsis africana
AGTATAACAATCCATCTTCAAATTTGAAATTATTGTCTTCTTCCACATGTGCATTTTTTAAACGTTGTTGGATGTTCTTTATAAATGGATCTGTCTTCATTGCTTTTTGAATTTCCATCTTGAGAGTTGTATTTGTATAGGTAGATATCGTCAATGTCTTTAACTGCAAATTGGACGGCTTCAACATGATTGATTTTTGTTGATCCAATATAATGTCTCATATTCTTGGTGCAAGATATGATCATCAAGAAAGGGCATCTAGTTTTCCTTGAAGTTTTTCTGGACGATATGTAATTACAAAATCAAATCGAGATAATGACATGCTCCATCGTGCTTGTCTACAATTTAGAACTCGAGCACTCATAAAATATTCCAAGTTTTTGTGGTCGGTATATATCATGATCTCGTGTTGAGCTCCTTCCAACAAATGGCACCATTCTTCAAAAGCATCAATAATTGTCAATAATTCTTTGTCATGGATCTCGTAATTAATCTCTATAGCTGAAATTTTTTGAGAGCGGAATGCTACTGGATGTAGTTGACCATCATCACCAATTTGAGAGAGTATAGATCCCAATGCAAAATTTGAGGCATCCGTTTCCAGAATAAATGGTTTTGTTGGATCTGCATGGATAAGTATAGGAGCAGAGATGAAAGATTCTTTTAGCTTCTTAAATACTTCTTCAGCCTTATCATCCCAAATAAATTTATCTTTGCTTATAAGTCGTGTTAATAGAGCCGCAATCTTGGAAGAATCTTTAATGAAGATTTTATAGAAATTTACAAATCCTAAAAAACATTGTACATCTCTAATTGATGACGGTTGTTTCCACTCTATAACAGTTTGTATTTTCTTTGGATCCATGGAAATTCCATTTTTTGAAGCAATATATCCCAAAAATTTGACTGATGGTTGGTGGAAAGAGCATTTTTCCAATTTGTAATATAATCCACTTTCTCGTAGTTTCTTTAATACCTTCCGTACATGATATTCATGCTCTTCTTCATTCTTAGAAAAGATCAAGATATCATCCAAGTAGATGACTACAAAGTCATCTAAGTATTCTTGTAAGATATCATTCATCATATGTTGGAAGATTGCAGGTGCATTTGTAAGTCCAAAAGGCATAACATTGTACTCGAAATGTCCATACCTTGTGCGGAATGCTATCTTCCATTGATCTCCTTCCTTAATCCTGACTAGGTTGTAGGCGCCTCTCAAATCAATCTTTGTAAAAATCTTTGATTGTCCTAATTGTTCTAATAATCCTGAGATTAATGATAATGGATAGTAATTTTTTATAGTTACCTTATTCAGACCTTGATAGTCAACACACATACGTAAGGAACAATCTTTCTTTTTTACAAATAATATAGGAGTTCCAGCAAGCGATTTTAAATGGCGATTAAAATTCTTGGCTAGATTTTTATCAATATATTCTCGTAAGGCTGTAAGCTCCGTTTGTGATAGATTGTAAATGGGACCAAATGGAGGTTGAGCTCCATCTTGTAATTCAATTGCACAATCATAAGGATGATGTTTGGGTAATATGTCTACTTTTTTCTTTTCAAATACGTCTTCCAGGTTGCGATATTGATTAGGAATTTCTTACTTTAGTTGCTCCATTTGATCTTTCATTGGGATAACATACAATGCAAATGCATCTCTTTTTTTGCTGCTTGCATAAATGCTTTAGCTTTAAAGAATAGAACAGTACCTCCTTTCTTCTTTTGATGTATGGATCTTGAAAAAATCTTCTGCGTACTCCAATCAATATCAATATTATATAGCTCAAACCAAGGAAGTCCAATGACAATAGGATTTTTCGGACATCTAATGATATTGAAAACAATTTGTGATACTTGATCTTCTTGTATCACTTCTAAAGGTTGGGTTTCTTCGACAACATCTCCTAATGTAAGGTTTTGTCCATCAATGACTTCAATTAGTGCAAGATGGGTCTTCTTTACAAGTAGTAGATTGTGGTTGGTTGCAAAATCCTTATCCATGAAGCATGCTGAGGCTCCAGTATCTAAAAGGGCTTTAGCTGAAATTTCTTATTTCAAGGTTCTTGTATATATAAGAAGTATAAAACAAGATGTTGGATCTAGAGGTAAAAAGAAACTTTTTTTTGATACTTTAGATTTGGGGGTGTCCAATCGCAAGGTCCCTATTGTGGCTGGATGTCTTCATTTTTTGATCTTTCTAATTTGGATATTATACCTCGTGCCTTGAATTCTCTAGACTTATTTGGACAATTTGCTGCCTTATGATTGGGTCTTCCACAATATAGGCATAAATTTTTTTGTCAATGTCTAGTCTTTATTGTTCGTGTTAATGGCTGGAATTGAGTCGTATCAATCTACATAGGTTTAGGATATGTTAATGGCTTTTCCAATACTCTTGAAGATGTAGCAATCATACCTTGATAGATATTGTTGAAAATTAATCGCCTTTCTTGTCGTAGTTCAAATAAGCGATTGTCACAAGTAATAGCTTGAGCTATGAGTTCCTCTAAGCTTTCAACTCTTGGCATTGTGATTAATAAATTCTTTACATCATCGTTTAGGCCATAATGAAATCGAGTCATAAAAGCCTTATCATTCCAATCAAGATGACTAGTAAGTTGTTGAAATTTTGCAGCATAAATTGTAGCTGAACATTGTCCTTGTCGTAGATTTTGGATCTTCCTCTCTGCCACTCTTTCTCAATCACTATCTCTAAATGCAACAGTAAATCTTTCAGCAAAACTTCCTAAGTTATCTGAATTGGAGAATTCTTTTCCGTGGTCGTATGAAACCATGATCGGGGCTTTTATAAAAGTCTCATAAAAAGCGACTTAAGGTGGTCTATTTAGATATGAGAGATGGATATAATTAAATAAGTAAAGTTCTTATTGGCGCAAATACTCGAGTTGGATCTTATTCCATTGAACTTGTCGAAGACTATAGCTTTTACTGCTCTTTTAAACAATATGAATCTTAATACTTATGAATATTCGTAGCTTGTTTATTGCTTCTCTTAATTGAATAATCTCTTGTTGTAAGTTATAAATCTTTTGCTTAGTTTCTTCAGATACTTGCTTCATTTGCGATTTTTTTCTTGGATTGCAAAAAAATGTTATTTCTTCTCGTACTGTATTTAATAGGGCTCAAAGATCTGCAAGTATTGCCACTCTATTCTCTGTTTGTGAGGATGCACCTCCATTAACCTGATCTATTTCCATCTTAAAAAAAAAATAAATCAATAAGCCGTTAGTATTTTCTATACTAAAAGGAATACTTTGAGAGAGTTAGTTTAGAGAAGGGTAATCTGCAACCTCTAAAATGTAGTGATATAACTTAAGAAAGGGATAATCCACTCTTTCCAAAAAAAAATCAACTACAACAACTAAACATATCAATGTAGAGGGGGGTAGTCCACACTCCTCTAGAACGCAATAGTATCTTGAAGAGAGGTAATCCACTCTCTATCAAGAGATCTAAGCTTTGATATGATTATGTAAGTCAGTCTTACCAAATTGTCAAGGATGCAAGTTAGCAGATTAGCAAAGAACTAAGGAGAAGAAATCAAAACCAGAATAACTTCAAGAACAAAGAATTGGATAGACAAGAATAAGAAATAGATCAAGAATAAGAAACTGGATTAATATCATGAACAAGGCAACACTCTAGATTATTCCAAGACTTGTATTGGAAAAATTGATGTGCTCCTCAATCTTGCCTCTTATTTATACTATGAGGCCTTATGTCCTATTGGAGTTTTTAAGAATATCTTAGAATATTCTAGAAGCTTGAGGAAGATTTTGGAAGACTCTAAAAAGTCTATGGGGGATCTTGGAAGGTTGAAGAAGATTCTAGAGGATCCTAAGAATATCTTAGAATATTCTAGAAGTTTGAAAAAGATTTTGAAAGACTCTAAAAAGTCTACAAGAGGTCTTGGAAGGTTGAGGAAGATTCTAGAAGGTTCTAAAAGATTCTAAAAGATTCTAAAAAGCTATAGAATGTTTTAAAAGACTATCAAAAGTTCTAGTAGTGGCTTAAGTATATCCGTGACAGTCGATGGTCATGCTCAATAGGCTTTGAGCATGTTGTTTGTAACAAGAAAAAGGATTTTGGCATCTTTAGAAAGGACATTTAAAAATTAGAGGCTAGGATTATAAAGCTTATTTTTTTTTACTACAATTTTGGTATAAAATTTAAGAGATTTGGAGTTTTTATGAAGGAGGAGTAGGAGCTTGAAATTAAAGTGTTCAAATCATACCTACTATTATTCTTTTGAGGATACAAGGAATTTTATAAAATCTTTTAGAGATTAGAAGATACAGTTGAAAAAGTGATTTCAAAATCTATATCTAATATAGAAGAATAATTATCTTTGGACTTCTAAAGAAAGATATATTTGAAGGCAATAAATCAAATTTCAAGGCAATAAGTAGACCGTTTTGTTGATAATAATGATTTCCACCATATTTTGAGCTTTTGGATAAATTTTTATCTAAAAATTTCTAAAAAAATAAATAATTATGTTAAAAAGCTATAAATCAAAATTTCATAGTATTTAAATATTTAATTTGTGAAATATAAAGAATTTAATATGTGAGTATTTGTAAACATGGATTTGAAGGTGTTGTTAGGATTTTGGCAATATCTAAAGATTGATAATGAATCAATAATTAAAATTTGTTATGGTAGTTATTAAGAATACATCAATATTTTATGTAATATTTGAATACTTGTGGATAGTCTGATTTAGAGATCTGTACCATTGAATTATAAAAAATATCCTTCTTAAGATTAATAAAGGATTTAATGTATTTTGTCACATTTTGAGAATTCTAAAAACTTTGAGGTTTGTATATTTGAGGTAATGGCTCTTTTTAAAGACAACTTTATATAAATATGGGATTTTTATCTATCTTAATATTTGATTGAAAAATTAGTGACAACTGAAAGCCCAACGCTTTCTTGAAACAAATTCTTTCTACTTCGACACCATCAAATACGATGGAATATGCCATTATCTTGGTTTGATTTTGTAATTATATATAATCCAAAAAAACTTCAAGGAAAACCAAATGCCCTTTCTCAATGGTCATATCTTGTACCAAGAATAGGAGACATTGTATTGGATCAATAAAAATCAATCATGTTGAAGCTATCCAATTTGTAGTTCAAGACATTGACAATATCTACTTATGCAAATATAGCTTTTAAGACAAAAATCTAGAGAACAATGAAGACAAATGTATTTGTGGATAACATTTAATGATATTTAAAAAATATATTGGTGGAAGAAAATAATAATTTTGAATTTGAGGATGGATTGTTGTATTTCAAGGATCTCTTGTATGTTCCTTTAGGCCCTACAAGACTTCAAATTCTTGAAGTACAACATGATCTTTCAACAGTTGGATATTTTAACTTCAATAAGATCTTGGAATTAATATCAAGAAATTATTATTGCCCTCAAATGTAAAAATTGGTGAAAGAATTCATTCAATCATATAAAATTTATACCCAAGTAAAGGTCGTAAGACACCAACCATATGGACTTCTCTAACCACTTCCAATTTCTAAGGGCCTATGGCAATTATATTCAAATTTTATTATAGATCTTCCAATTTCTAATAGAAAAGACTCGATTTATATAATAATAGACTATTTTATTAATATAGTATATTTTATCCTATATAATAAGACTATTTTTAGAAAAGAAATGGCCAAATTTTTTATTATTAATATTTATCAAATATATGGCTTTCTAAATGATATTATTTTGGACCAAAACTATAATTTGTATCAAATTTTTGGAGAAGACTATTTCAACTTTTGAAAGTCAAGATCAATCTTTCATCAGTTTATCATCTTTAGAACAATGGTCAAATAAAATAAGTGAATTAGATCTTGGAACAATATCTTTGTTGTAGTATAAATTACCAATAAGATGATTGGATAGACTTTCTATTTTTGGCCAAGTTTGTATATAATAATATTGAATATTCTTTGATAAAGCAAATTCTATTTTTTTCAAATTATGGACACCACCCTAGAGCAAATCCATTCCAAATTGAAGATGTAGAAAGTCCTATTGCAGAAAATCAAGGTACTTACTTAAAGCCATCCATGAATAATTAAAATTCCAACTACAAATGATTCAAGACTAATATAAAGAATATGCAAATATTCATTGCAAGAACCTATTAAAGTTCAAACAAATATCAAGGTAGGAGATCATATTTGATTTCTCTAGCAAAATATACAAACAAATCAACTATCACAAAAATTAGACTACTAAAGATTTAGACCATTTACAATTCTACACTAAGTAAATGTAATAAGTTTTTGTCTTGAATTGGAAAGTAGTATGCGCACTCATTTATTCTTTCATGTCTTATTTTTAAAAATCTATTATAGATCAAATATTATTGGAAGAGCTCTTCTACTACCAATTCTAATTAAAATCAATCAATAGCTTGAATATAAAGCAGATGAAGTATTGGATTTGTATATAAGATATAGGCAATTAGAATATTTCATTCATTGGAAGGACTATGGAGTTATCAAAGGAATATAAAAATCTTCAGAAAACTTTAAGAATGCATGTAAGAAAGTTTATAAATTCTATCAATAATATTCTAAAAAACTTGAATTTAATTGCTATCAAAGATTTTATAAAAACCAACATTTCTTGGCTTCTAAATAACACTTTTCTACCAATGATAAAAGATCAATATAAAAAAGAAAGAGCCACACAAAGACCTTCATTTATATATAATCATTTTTTAAAAGATAAAATAGATCCTACTAAAACTTGTTTGTTACCATATCAAATCTTTGTGTTTTGAGGAACTTGCAAGAATAAGAATTAAAAGACTCTTTTGCCACACAAGCAGCTAGTAAACTAATGCAACTTTCACAATTTGTTGGATTTGAAGAATATGAGCAAGGCAAAGAAGGAATATTCCAATACTAAGTAAGGATATATTTGAAGTATTTGGAAGCATGGTCTCATCACAAAAATCTTGATTTAAATGCCCAAGCTCTAATAATATTCTTTGAAGTTGAAAAAGTCATTTCAAGTAGACTAAAAATTATGTTTAAAGGATGTTTTGAAGGTCACAATAAAAAAAATAAATTCTTTGATGGGACATTGGTATTATAGAAGTTATATCTAGAAGCCACTAATGCCACCTCAAGGATCCTATTGAATTGATAATCAATAAATAAAAGACGAAATATGTTATTTCTCTACTCCAATAAATTTTAGATTTCTTTTATGTGTGATTTGATCTTCAAATTACTTTGGCTCCTTGTGGAACTCATTGCTAGAAGGGAAGGTGATATCATAGATATATTTTAAATTACCATATTCTAAAATCTTTAGTAGTCTTCTAGAATCTTTTATAATTTTTTAGAATCTTCTAAAATATTTTGAAATCTTCTTTAATCCTCTAGAATCTTCAATAGTTTTCTAAAATCTTCCATAGTCTTTTGAAATCTTTTAAGATATTTTTAAAGGTTTAATAAGACATTGGCCTTGTAGTATAAATAGGAGATAAGACTGAGGTACACCTCAAGCTTGCCAACACAAGTCTTGGAGCAATCTAAAGTGTTGTCTTGTTTCTTGATATTAATCTAATTCTTTCTTTTTGTCAATCATCTAATTCTTTGTGCTTATCAACTATCTAATTTTTTTGTTCCTAAAATCATTCTAGTTCTATAATCTTTTCCTTGTCTCTTTGCTAACTTGCTATCTTATATCTCTGATAGTAGAAATTCTACTATCTTAAAAAGCCATAATAAGGTGAAATTTAGAATGGTCTTAGAAGACGTAGAAATTAAGTTATATACCAATTTCGAGTTGAAGTTAATAATTGGAGAAGGAAAAATCACAAAATTGATTAGTTTGATAAAAGGAATATTTTTAAGTATTTGACATATAATGCGTAAAAAATGAAATTGAATTGTGTTTCTAAAAGGATATGATTCTATTATTTGAGCTTGTGACAATGTTGGAAATAAAAAAATATGTAAAATCAATTATAAGACAATTTAAAAGTTCTTAGGAGACATTCTCTCACACATTAAGGAATGAGTATTTCTTGAAAGACTCTAATTGGATCATTGAGAAGTCATTTTTGGAATGGATTGAGCATCCCAATAAGAAATTGTAAGCTAAAAAGTTGTTAAGAGAGTTTGAAAGGTAATATTCTTGATTATCAAAAGCAAAAAAGGTAATATTAAGATTAAATAAGATTGAATTATTTTTTTGAGCAATTGATGGAGAATTATAAGAAAAATTAAAAATTCTTATTAAAGATAAAGAAGAAGATGAAGGATTGACAACAAAATAGAAAAAAATTAAAGATGTAGTCGGATTGCTTATAAAAAAAAAAAAAAAAAATGATAAGATTGATATTCAAAGAATTGTGCAAGTACGTAAAATTTAAGTGCCTACTTCACAATCAACAGTATCTATTATCCAATCTTTAATGACTATACCAAAGAAGATGTGGGAATTGAAAAAATTATATATGGGATGTAGAATCTTCAAATCAAACTTGCAAGGCTTGAAAAAAAGACTTCTATAATTAATTCAAAGACTATTTTTAAATAAAGATATGTACAAAGATGTATTTGGTGTGATAATGATTTTTATTCTTGAAAAGATTGGAGTGAATTTAATAAAATGGTGCAACAAGGTATTATTTTTTGAAAAGATGAAAAAGTCACATTAAAGGATATTGGTGATTTTTTCTAAACCTATTTTGATAAAGAAGATATAAAAGTATTAAATAAGAATTATTTTATAGAAAATAGAGTTACAACAATAGAAGTTATAAGTTATGAAGTTAGGATGAATGATGATGGCAAACAAGACTTTTTTTAAAATATTGAACTAAGTAGACTTTGATCTTCTGCCATTTCTACAATGTATAAAAAGAAGATACTACAGAAAGCTTTATTGAAGATTGCTACAATAATATGTAGAATTATAAATTAAAAAGATCTTGTGGAAGCTTTGTTAGTACATACCTATATTGCTAAAAGGCAGCATGAAGCTTTGATGGAAAAAAAGAGAAGATGGGATTTTGATGATACAAGAGAAGGAAATTCTTCCAAGAGGCAAATTCAAGGAAATAAGACTTGTGAGATGGCTTCACAAGAGTTACCAATGGAAGATACTTCAATAATATTAAAAGAAAAATCAAAAGACATAGAAGAAAAAAATAAGTTAACAACTTACAAATTATTTTCTAATATTGAAGCAGTAATAGATTTAAAAAGGATACTTGAGAAGAATGTGCTCAATACTAAAATTCAATTTACATTGAAGGAGATTTTGGAAATTGCAAAGAAGGAATTTCATGATGTTATTACTAACAGTATTAAGCAAAAGAGATAATTAATAGGTGAAGCTAGATTATATCATGCTATTAATGTATGCGTATATGAAGATAAAGAAGATGAATTTGGTAATTGTTATAAATAATCAACAAGTGATAGAAGGAGCTATAATCAAAGATTATATTTTAATGATCAAAGTTATAAGAAAAAATAAATTTTAAGTCATTATACTCAAAAGCAATGAATTAGGGCAATTATAGAGAGATTAGTGAAGATTGGAGATATTGATGAACCGATTGTTGCTTTGATTGACCACGGTTTGGTGATAAATCTTATGTCTAAGGATCTTTATATGAAACAAAGATGGTCAATTGATATGGAGTATGAATAAATAATATGTGTAGCTAATAATATATAAAATAATTTATATGATATTTACTTAGATATAAAAATTTGGATCGGTGATATTGCAATGGAGCATAATTTTTTTATTTAAGATGTAACATCTTATCATCTTATTTAGGAACAACCATATATTATTGCAACTTAGATGGAAATAAAGATGTTTGATGATGGTTCAACTTATGCACAAATTTGTAGTGAAGATGGAAGAAGGGCAGTACAATTTTTGACTGTACTCCTAAATCATGATCAAAATTGAGACAAATTGAAAGAGAATTCATTGCCAAGGGTTGTTGAAGAATTTAAGGATTTTTGAAGAGTATTATTATAAAGCACGATAATAGTGGTATAAAAAAAAAGATATTCTTACAAAATGTAGGTACCTTTGATATAAGATTTATCAATATTTTTAAAAATAAAAGTATTATATACAAATCCTTTTAAATATATATATATAAAAATCAAAAAAAAAAAAAAAAAAAAAATTATAAAAGGTAAGGCTAAGAAACAAGGTTCAATTTGATAAACAACATTAATTGAGGCCTAGAGCAATTAATGAAGATGATTGAATATTTGTTTATGATAGTAATTTGGATAACCAACATAATAATTTGCGAAAGTTTTCAAAATGTTGGTTTGGATCGTATGTGGTGGTAATAGTCCATGACAATGCTACATATTCATTGAAGGAGTTAGATGGTACAAGGTTGAAAATACTTGTTGTTGAAAAGCTAGTAAAGATTTCTAAAAGATAAGATAGAAAAATCAATGTATAAGATCATACTGAAGATATAAATAATTTTAAAGAAGATAAACATACTTAAATAGATAGTAAAAATAATGATGAAGAACTTGATGCAAAAAATGAAGAGATGGTGTGATGCCAACTATGACATATGATTCATTTGGTGCATATTAGAGAATGTGTAAGTTCAGAAGGGATGGATGTGGTGTTGTAACATATTTACGTATTGAAAATATAAAAAAGAATGACTTTTTAATTAATATTCAATCATCTTAATTCAATAGGAATTTAAGATACTTAAGATTTTATGAAAGCTTCTTAGATTATTTTCTTGTCTTAATAGCTATTACATAAGAATTAGTTATTAAGTTTTCCTTCTAAGTTATAGAAATTCTTTTATTATCTTAAAAAAATCAAAATTTGATAAAAATAAGATAAAAAAAATAAATAATTGGTATAGTTGATACTAAGATTAAATTGAGAATAGGATTGGATTTAAAAATTCCTAAGATAGGTTGGATAGATATCCAAGGATCAATTGTTTATAAAATAGGATTGAAATCAAACCTCAAGCCATTAAAATAGCCACTAAGAACAAAATATGGGATTATTTGGAGATCAATGATTAGAATTTGAGAGCTAGCTTTAAGTTCATTGTAGAGGCATAAGATTCATTTTCATAGATTTTGGGACGACTTTGCAATCATTGTTCAAATTAAGGTTTGTATTGGTGATTTGGATTTTATACAATATATTTAGAGCTAGCACTTTTAGCTAGTTTGTGCAATTGGTGTAACATCTATAATTAAAAAATTGACAATGTGTGATTGATTAAATGTACTATGAGTATGTGAAATTTTGTAATAATTTAATAGTATAGTTAAAAGATATTTGATCATTAGTATGAGGAGATATGAGAAGTTGGCAATTTGGAGTTGCTTAAAGTTTATATAATACCTATAGATCTATTAATAAAAATAAGATGAAATTTGGCATGATATTAGAAGACTTAGAGATTAATCTACATTCCAATTTTGAATTGAAATTAATAATTGGAGAAAGAAAAATTGCTACTGAAACATCTACATCAATTTCAAGTTGGCAACTAAGTGACATCAATGTAATTTGTCGACGTTTTCTTCACAATTTGGTTTCTTGCATACTTATAAAATACAACTTCATCCTCCCTAACTAGGTGCCTAGTGCATTTCCAAACAAGACAATATGCAATATAATACCCTTAGTTTGAGGATGGCAAGCCGAAGAAAGTTCAATATCTACCTTCAATATTTCAATTAAGCATCTTCAAAACTTAGATACAAATTAGAATCTTTAATTGGATGTAATATTATCCAATAGGCCATAATATTAATAAATATTGTTGAAAAATAATATTACCATTTTTTTATTAAAAATAATCTTCTTATAAAAAATAAAATGAGTCATCTTTGTAAATCAATCAACCATTACAAGGATGTTGCCTAATGAATTGGATGGCAATAGATCTATAATAAAATCCATTAAGATAAAAGACTATGACTATTTTAGAACAAATAAGGGTTATAAGAGTCCATAAAAGTGATGTCAAGGATTCTTCGACCTTAAATAGATGTTACAAGAGAGTATAAAGTCCTTAACAACCTATCACATTTGAAGCCACCAAAAATCTTAGAAAATAAATTCCAAAGTCTTATTAAATCCAAAATAATTTATAGCCAAAAAATCATGGCAAGATTGAAGAACATGTAATTATGCTGGTTTTTTTGGGATATATAAATGTTCTTTAAAATATAAAAGATCTTTTTTAAGCTTAAACTTGTCAGTATTTTTATTGAAGCAATGCTTGATATCAAAGGCCAAAGCATCATTGATAATTGCAGTATACACCTCACCGAAAAAATTAGAATCAATAAGTGTCAATATAATAGTGGTACAAAGACAAAATTACTTTGGCTTCAATAAAGTTGCATATTATTGATCAAATGCTACCTTTCATGCCTTTAATATAAGATATGATTTATTTTGATAAAGCATCAAACAACCTTTGTTGCTTTCTAAATTAATATGTAATAATAAAATTAAATCAAAATAATGATACATTCTATCAAGCTTAATGGCAATTAAAAATCCAAATTAATATAAAATATTTTAGATTCTTGTGATTTTTATATATGATTATAGAATGTATTACTCTTTCAAGAAAATAACACCATTCTTGAAAAGAATTCACAATAGTAAAAAGCTCCTTATCATGGATTTTATAATTAATTTTGGCAATAAAAAACTTTTGAAAATAAAATATAATAGGATAGAATTTATCATTTATACCCATTTGTGAAAGTACAATCCTTAATACAAAATTTGAAGCATCAACCTCCATATAAAATAATTTTATAAAATCTAAATATATTAAGATTGAAACTATAATAAATGTTGTCTTGAAATCTTGAAATACCTTCTCTACTTGAGGCCTCCATTCTAACTTATCATCAAGATAGATTACCATGAAATTGTCTAAATACTCTTAAAAGATATAATTCATTAAATGTTGAAAGATAGCAATGTTATGTTGTAATATGATTATAAGATGATAAAGCAAAACAAGATTTATATTATAGAGAAATTTAGTTGAAGATTAAGTTAAAAAATTATTTTAAAAAATATAAATAAATAAATAAAAAATTAAAGAAGTTATAAAAATATTTAATATTAATATTATCTTTTTATAAAAAAAGCTTCTATTCACTTTGTAGGACCATAAACAAGACAAGATAAAATAGATTAGCAAAAATACCACTAGAAGCATCTTAAAATCAAAATAAAGGATAGTTTTTAGTGAAATTTATCTAAAAAACTTCTAGATTAATATCTAGGGACGACTGATTATAAATCAAGGTTAAAATTAAACTCCAAGATAAAAATCATGTATCTATAGTAGATGGAATCTTCTTTTATTGATTGAAAAGTGAAGTTTGAAAGCAAACTCAATAAGTCTTTTTTAAGTATTAATTTTAAGGTTTTGGAATTTGTAATGACTTTATAAGAGCTATATAAAATTCTAGGTTTAATTTGGATGACTTTGGATATTGAAAAATAAAGTGGATTTGTATTTTTGAGCTTATTAAAAATTTTATAATGGATCTACGAGTAAATATTTGTGGATTTGTGCATATAGTGGCATAAAAGCTCTATTGTAAATTTTAATTTAACTTGACAATTAGATCAAAAGTAATTAAGGTTCAAGTAGACCAAGATTTCAAAAATTGGATTTTAAAGGTCTCTTACGGATATATACTTTAGAGATTTACAGAACCTTTTAGAACATTATAGAGGTTCTTGAATTAATGAAAGTTGATTGAAAAACTTCTTAGTTGGTGAAAGTAGCTCGAGAAGCTTTGTAATTAGTGGAAGGAGCTTGAGAAGCTTCGAAGTTGGTAGAAAGAGCTCCAGAAGCTTTTTAATTGGTAGAAGCTACTTAGTTTGATGGAAGTCGCTCAATAAGTATCCTAGACAGGGATATATATGGAAATCAAGGTTGAAGAGTTCTTTAGTTTCAACAACGCATTTTTTGGAGTTTTAGCTCACCTTTCTTGATATTATTTATGTATTTATCTAAATTAAAGTGTTTATTGGATTCTTTTTAAAAACCTTATTTCAATTCAAGTCTCTTACTATGTATTCTTGTGTCCTTGACAATTTGTCAAAACTGACTTCATCTTCAATATCAAAGTTAGATCTTTCTTATTAGAAAATAGATTATCTTTCTTCTCAAAGATATACCAATGTTTTAGAGGTTGCAAATTATCCTCCTCTAAACTAATATTGTCTTTTTTAAAGATTCATTTTTTTTTTCCCTTAGAATGGTTAGAAATCAAGACTTTAATATGATCAAATCTTTTGAGTCCAAATTAAATGCCATTATAAATACACTTACTATTTTATTTGTTGAGATTATAGAGATTAAAGGGATTATTACAAAACTTCATAATAACGCTATTCTATTACGTATTGTCTTATTTGGAAATACACTGGGCATCTGGCTTTGGAGGGTGAAGTTAAGGCTTACAAATATGTAAGAATCTTAATAGGTTTTACTCATATAAGAAGAATATGATTGAATTTTAATTTAAAAGTCCTTAAAGTCAATATAAAATGTTCAAAAATACTCTTCTTGATAACTTCAACCATATCCAAAATCCAATTGCTTTATTACTTTCACAATTAGATAACTTAGATTTTTCTTTGCAAGTCATAATCCTAATCAATGAGCTTCAGCAAGCTATAATTCATAATTTGACTATTCACTTGATGTGAAATTTTATGCACAAATACCACTATAAATCTTTGATATGTTAAAAAAATTTCAATCCAATCCAACTTACAAATTGTGAAAAATCATCTAAAAATTGCACTAATGTCACTTGGCTGCCAATTTGAAAGTTGATGTAGATGCTCTAGTAGCAATTTCTCCTTCTTCAATAATTAACTTTAGCTCAAAATTTGTATATAGCTTAATCTCTAAGTCTTCTAATACCATGCCAAATTTCACCTTGTTTCGACTATTAGATCTCTAGATATTACAAAAATCCTAAACAATCCTAAACTGCCAATTTTTGATACTTGCTTGTACTAAAGATCAAATACCTTCCAATTGCACTATTAGAATATCAATTTTTTTTTGTGGTCTTATTATATATAATTATCTATATATTATCAAACTTTCAATTATAGATGTTACACCAATTATACAAAATAGTTAAAAGTGCTAGTCCTAACTTTGTTGCACAAAAATCCAATTACCAATGTAAACTTTAGCTTTAGAAAGCAATTTCTAAGTCCTCCTAAATCCTATAGAAACAATTCTTATGCCTCTAAAATAGGCTTAAAGCTAGCTCTCATATTCTAGTTTCTAATCTCCAAATGACTTGATATTTTGTCTTTAATGGCCATTTTTGTGGTTGTAGGTCTAATTTTGACCCTGTTCTATATACAATCGACTCCTAGATATCAATCCAAGCTATCCTAAGGATTTTTAAGCTTGACCCTACTTTCAACTTAATTATAGTGTCAATTATATCAAATATTTATCTTAACTATTTTATTTTTATGAATTTATGATTTTTTTTAAAAACAGTGAAAGAATTTTTACAACCTAGAAGAAAAAATTAATATCCAATTTTTATTTATTAGCTAATGAGACAAAAAAATAATCTAAGAGGCTTTTATAAAATCTTTTTTAAATATCTTAAATTCCTATTGAATCAAGATAATTGAATATTAAGTAAAAAATCATTCTTATTTATATATTTCACTACATAAATATATTACAATACGACATCCACTCTCTCTGAACCTGTGCATCCTCTAATATGCGTTAAATGAACCATATATCATAGTTGGCATTACACCATCTCTTCATTTTTTACATCAAGTTCTTTATTATTATATTCATCATCCATTTCAATATATATATATTTTTTAAATCATTGATATCTTTACCATGATCCTCCACATTGATTTCTCCATCTTGTCCTTTAAAAATATTCATTTGCTTCCTAGCAATAGGTATTTTCAATCTTATACCATCCAACTCCTTCAATGAATATAAGGCATTATCATAGATTGTTACCACTATATATGGTCCAAACCAATGTTTTGAAAACTTCCGTAAAGTACTATGCTAGTTATTCAAACTGCCATCATAAACAAGTATCCAATCACCTTCAATTGCTCTAGGCTTCAATTGATGTTGTTTATAAAATCAAGCCTTGTTCCTTAGCCTTGCTTTTTATAATCTTTTTAATGCCAACTCCACATCTTTTGATCTTTGTTCAAATTTCCAAATTTTAATAGCCAACAATTCTTTTCTTATTAATCTATCTTTGCAAGATAGCATACTCTAAGTTGGCATATGTTCTTTAATTAGCATAATAGATTTTTAACCTATCATGACTTCCACTGGCATATATCTTGTCACTAAATTATGTATTGTTCAATCAATCTATAATATATAAGATAAAAGTCAAGGCAAATCCTTCATTCTTCTATTATAAATTTTAATCAAGGCTTTTATAATTGGTAGATATCTACGTTCATTCTTTGTATTTTTTTTTGGACTATAAGTAGTAATTAATGATAATTTAATTCCGCATCTCCTAAAGAATTCACGAGTTTCATATCTATCCAATTCTCTACAATTTGCAGTTATCTTTCCTACACATCTATAGAAACAAATAATATCGTCGAGTAAAAATCTGCAAATTCCCTTTGTCAACTTTATCCTTAATATCTTGCCATCTACTTAGTTTGATAAATCTTCACAGACCAAAATTAAATACCTCATTTTCCATAGTTCTATTGACATAATAACCAAATCTACAACCTATTTAAATAAAATAGCCAAAAGATATGTTAGATATAGACCATTTTGATATTATATATTTAAATATATTTGATAAATTACACAAGATTCTACAAATAAAGTTACATATTGATATATATTCTTCTACCAATATCGTTCCTTCAATTTAGCAAAAGTAGCCCAAATTCCTCTATACCCTATCCATAGACTATTGTGAAATTTCTTGAATAATTTTTATTGATCTTCTGTAATATCTATTACTTGTTGTGACATTCCAATGTTTGATTTAAGCCTCTTCTATAGAAATCTTCCTTATAATATGAACTTGTATGTTTTTTTTCTGATCTATTTAAATTTTTCAACTAGCAATTAGTATGCTTGGTTAATATACTCAAATAATGTCTAATATTCAATAACTCTCATTCATAATGTTCTTCATGAAATGACTTATCTTCCTTGTTTAATTATAAAATTAAATAAAATTTTATATCCAAATCATCAATATCTTCAATCATCTCATTTTTTCCATCATATTTTGCTTGAGATAATATATATGCAACCGGATTGTCTTTTCTTGCAACATACCTAAATTCTAGATTAAATGACTTGATATAGAGAATCCATCTTAATATTGCAATATTTGATGTTGTATAATTAATAATCATTTCAAGTAAAGGCAAAAAATTTATTTCAATTACCACCATTGTCCCAATTAAGTAATCTTTTTCAGCTTTCATAGCTAAAACAATTTCCCATAATTCCCTTTTCACTTATAAATATGCACATTGGTCAATACTTAAAACCTAAGCTCCAAATTGAACTGCAAATGTATGTCTATTTGAATCATCTTCATCTACAGTCCATTGAATAGCATTTAGACTAGTATCCACTATAAGAATCACTGGTCTATTATACTTATAATCAATTTTTCTTAACACTAGATGTGGTGTCAATAAATCCTTTAATCTTTGCATTGCTTTGATATGCTTTTCTTCCCATTTAAATCAATAATCTTTGCATAATAATTCATATAATGGATCTACTATATAAGCATAGTAAGGAATCCAAATATGGTAGAATAGACATGCATCCAAAAACCTTTATATCTCTATTAAAAAATTGCAATCTTCTTTTATTCTCCCAATTACATCAACCTTGGCTAGATCCAGTTTCTTTCTATAAAATATACATAAATATCCAATAATTATAACTTTTTATAATCTAAATATAGATCTTATATCTAATAAGATAAAATAAATTTCTTCCAGCCGAATCAATATCTTTTCACAATCTTATATATGATTAATAAAATATTTATAACATCTTCTCTTATTTAAAGTTTCATCCTTGTCTTTTTGTTTATACTCTTTTATAAGAACATCATTTAAAAAAGATATAGTCTTCTCAAGAATAAAATCTCTCAACACCCTATTCATCCCATTCATCATATGTGCAATTGAGTTAGTAGTACCTTGAGAAAGAATACACATTTTAACTAGTCCAAGTAGTGTTCTCATTGTTGTCATGTCTCTACTCTCTATTGTAAGTTGAAATTGGTCATAGCCTGAATTCAAATCATCTATTGAATAGATTGACCTTCCTGCAAATACTTTAGTAAATTCATCTATTATTAATCTAATTCTTATATTCTTGATTGTTATTACATTTATTGCTTACATATCTTGAATAAATCATAATGATCTATTTTTCTTAGGCACCATAAACCATTGATTAGAATATGGTAGAAAAGAAGGTTCTAAAATCTTCATCTTTATTTTCTTTTTTAATAATTCCATCAAATTTGGTTAATATATCTTTGATATTAGAATTGGCTTCAAATTCTAAGACATATGCAATATAGTAAAAATAACCATTGAAGTTACTACATTTAGATCTACACACTCAATTTCATAAGATTTAAAGGCAAATGATTTATCTCATTTTGCTTGCATTTTTTTGAAATATTCAATTTGTTCTAGCAACAAAGAACTATCAGAACCAATCTTCAACTCCTCAAAAGTCTCTTTAATAAACTTATGTCCAATATTCCTTGGATTCCTAAAGTTCTTTTTTCTTGATATTTTTTCTATCTGTTCTTTAGAATCTTTTGACAAAGGTCCAGTAATAGGTTTTATCTTCTTATCTACTATCTTATATTTTGTTTCAATTATAATTTCTAGTGCTTAAAAAGATTCAAATATAGATTAAATTTTCTTTGAAAGAATTTGCACAACCTTATCACCATTTCTTAATCCAATTGATGCAATCATTTTCAAAGAATCTTCTAATCTATTTTCCTCATAAATACTAGAAATCCTTTCATCATCTTTTAATGTTTCCAATTCACACAATTCTTTTTCAATATCAAATAGTCTTTTTTTTTTTTTTTTTTTTTTTTTAATCTATAATTTTTTTATATATAATACTTTTATATTTAAAAATATCAATAAAACTTATATCAAAGGCACCTACATCTTACAAGAATATCTCCTCTTTTGTACCTCTATAATTCCACTTTATAGTAGTATTCTTAAAAAATCTTTAAATTCTTCAACAATCCTTGACAATAGATTCTCTCTCAATTTGTCTCGATTCCGTTTATGATTTAGAGGCATAGTCAAAAACTATATTGTCTTTCTCCCATCCTTACTATAAATTTGTGTATAAGTTGAATCATCATCAAGTATTTTTGTTTCCATCTAAGTTACAATAATATATGATTTTTATAAAATAAGAGGATAAGACATTACATCTTAAGTACAAAAGTTTTACTCTATTGCAATATCACTAGTCCAAATTTTCTTATCTAGGCAAACACCATATAATTCACCACATGTATTATTAGTTGCCCATATTATCTATCTATATTCCATATCAATTGGCCACTTCCACTTCATGTAAAGATCCTTAGACATAATATTTATTTCTGAATTGTTGTCAATCAAAGCAACAATTGGCTTATCCATATCTCCAATCTTCACTAATGTCTTTGTAGTTGCTTTAGCTCAATGTTTTTAAATACAATGACTTGAAATCTCTTTCTTCTTATCACTTTGATCATCAAAACGTGCTCTTTGATTATGAATCCTTCCTCTACTTGTTGATTATTTGCAATAATTTTCAATTTTATCTTCTTTATCCTCACATACATGTGTATCAATAACATGATTTGATTCAGCTTCATCCATTAATTATCTTTTTTGCTTAATATTATTAATAATAATATTTAATAATTCTTTTTTTAGAAATTTTAAAATCTCCTTCAATATAAATTCAACTTTAGCATTGAGCACATGTTTTTTAAGCACCCCTTTTAAATCTATTGCTGCTTTAATATCAGAGAGCAGTTTGTAAGTTGTTGATTTTTTTTTTTTTTTTCCTAAGTCTTTTGATTTTTTTTTTTTAATGATATTGAAGTATCTTTTGTTGGTAACTCTTGTGAAGCCATCTCACAAGCCTTATCTCCTTGAGTCTATCTCTTGGAAGAATTTTCTTCTCTTGTCTCATTAGAATCTTGTCTTCTCTTTTTTTTCTATCAAGATTTCATGTTAGCTCTTAGCAATATAAGCAGGCACTAACAAAGCTTCCACAAGATCCTCCCAATCTATAGTTCTATAAATTATTATAACAGTTCTCAATAAAGCTTCTTGTGGCATCTTTTTTTTATATATTGTAGAAATGGTACAAGACCAAAGTCTATTTGATTCAATATTTCTAAGAAAAATCTTGATTGCCATCGTCATCTATTCTAGCACCATAACTTATAACTTCTATTATTGTAATCCCATTTGCTATCAAATAATCCTTAACTAGTACTTTCATACCTCCCTTACTAAAGTTAATTTGAAAAAAATGACTAGTATCTTTTAATACCACTCTTCCATCTTTTTAAAAAATAATATATTGTTGCACTATTTCATTGAATTTACCACAATCTTTTCAAGAATGAGAATCATCATGATACCAAATACATCTTTAGACATATTCTTACTTAAAAATAATTTTTGAATTTATTATAAAAGTCTTTTTTCTAAGCCTTCCAAGTTTGATTTGAAGATCCTATATTTTGCATATAATTTCTTCAATTTCCACATCTTTTTTTTTAAGTAGTTGTTGAAGGTTGAAAAATAGGTATTATTGATTGTAAAATAGGCACTTGAATTTTACATACTTGTACAATTCTTTGAATAACAATCTTATCTTTTCTCTTTTTTTTTTTTATAAGCAATTCCACTATATCTTCAACTTCTTTCCATTTTGTTGTCAACCCTTCATCTTTTTCTTAATCCTCAAGAAGAATTTCTAATTTCTCTTGTAATTTTTTATCAGCTGCTTGAAGAAATAATTCAACTTTATTTGGTCTCAATGTTATCTTTTTTACTTTTGATAATAAAAAATACTGCCTCTCAAACTCCCTTAACAACTCAGTAGCTTGTAATTTCTTATTAGGATGCTCAATCCATTCCAAAAATGATTTTTTAGTGACCTAATCATAGTCTTCAAAGAAATATTCATCTCTGAATGTGTAAGAGAATGTTTATATAATCAATTTTATATATTCTCTTATCTCTAATATTATAGCAAGCTTAAATAATAAAATCATATCTTTTTCAAAAACTTGATTCAATTCTATTTCCTGCACATAACATCTTAAATATTTAAAAATATTCCTTCTATCAAACTGGTCAACCTTGTTAACTACTACTTATAATGCTTTGATTGCCAAAGCCTCTTTGCAATCATTGTCCTATTGCTATTGCATAAATAATATAAATATTTGAAACATATTTGTAGTGTTTGGATCTAAATACATATCTTGTCCACCACAAAAAAAATCTACTTGAAGCTCCACTTCAAGATCTACTTGAAACGCCATTTAAAGCTCTATTAAAAATTCCAAATTCAACGTTCTTGCCTTCTTGCGCCATCAATTCTAAATAACCACAAATAATATCTAACACCTTCTAATCCAAACCTTTCATATCAAATTCACCATTTATATCATATTACGTGTTGTCTTGTTTGGAAATGCGCCATGCACCTCGCTGTAGAGAGTGAAGTTGTGGCTTACAAATACTCAAGAAATTTTAATAGGTTTCAGTTATATAAGAAGAATATAATTCAAATTTCAATATAAGAGTGTTTAAATCAATACAAAGTGCTTAAAAACACTCTTCTTGATAACTTCAACTATACGCAAAATCCAATTTCTTTATTACCTTCACAATTAAAAAACTATGATTTTTCTTTATAAATCCTAATTTTAGATAATGAGCTTCAATAAGCTATAATTCTTAATCTGATTGTCAACTTGGTGTAAAATTTTGTACATAAATGCCAAAATAAGTCTTCTATATGTTTAGAAAATTTCAGCCCAATTCAACTTACAATTTGTGAAAAATTAACCAAAAATTGCACTAATGTCACTCGATTACCAACTTGAAAGTTGATGGAGATATCCCAATAGCAATTTCTACTTCTCTACTTGTTAACTTCAACTAAAAATTAGTACATAGCTTGATCTTCAAGTTTTCTAATATTGTATTAAATTTCATCTTGATTTGATTAATAGATCTTTTGATATTGCAGAAATGCTGAACAATCCTAAACTACCAACTTCTGGTACCTCCTCGTACTAAAGATAAAATAAATCTCAATTGCATCATTAGATTGTACAAATTTTTACTTAATCTTAACACATTTAATCAACCACACTATCAAACTTTTGATTGTAGATATTATACCAATTGTACAAAATAGCCAAGAGTGCTAATCTTAACTTTATTGCTTAAAAATCTAATTTCTAATATAAACCTTGACTTTAGATAATAATTGCTAAGTCCTCCTAAATCTTATAGAAATAAGTCTAATGCCTCTAAAACAAGCTTAAAGCTAGTTCATCAATCCTAGTTGTCAATTTCCAAATTATTTGATATCTTGTCCTTGGAGGCCGTTTTTGTGGCTAGAAGTCTGATTTTGACCTCGTCCTATACACGATCGACCCCTGGGTATCAATCCAACCTATCCTAAAGATTTTAAAGCTTGATCCTATCCTCAATTTAATCTTAGTATTAATCATATTAAATATTTATTTCTTTTATTCTATTTTTATCAATTTATGGTTTTTTAAAGGTAGTGAAAGAGTTCCTACAACCTAGAAGAAAAAATTAATAATTAACTTTTAGCTATTAGCTATTAAGACAAGAAGTTAATCTAAGAGGCTTTTATATAATCTTTCTTAAATATCTTGAATTCCTATTGAACCAAGATAATTAAATATTAGATAGAAAATATTCTTATTTATATTTTTCGCTATATAAACATATTACAATATGACAATGGTGACTGGATTAGAAGTGCCTTGTAAATAATAATATCAGTCTTGAAAAGAATTCACAATTTCAAGAAGTTCTTTATCATGGATTTTGTAATTGATCTCTATTGGTGAAAATTTCTTGGAATAAAAAGCTACTGGGTGGAATTTGTCATTTGATCCCATTGATGACAATATCACACTCAAAACAATGTCTGATGTGTCTGTTTCCATAAAAAATGCCTTAAAAAAGTTGATACAATATAAAATTAGTGCAGAAATAAAAGTTGTCTTCAAAGCTTCAAATGATACTTTTGCTTCTTTATTCTACTCAAGTTTGTCCTTATAAGTTAAGCATGTAAATAGAGCTGCAACTTGAAAAAATTTCTTGATAAAAATTTGATAGTAATTGACAAATTTTAAAAAATATTACATATTTTTTACTATTCTTAGAATCTTTCAATCTATAATTGCCTAAATTTTCTTAGAATCTATCTTGAGACTATTATTCAAGATAATATATCCTAAAAAATTAACTTAAATAATATGAAATATATACTTTTTTATCTTGGCATATAGCCTTGTATCTCTAAATTTTTGTAATATATGACAAATATGAAGTTCATATTCTTTTATATTTTTAGAATATATTAGAATGTTGTCAAAATACCAAACAATAAAATCATCAAGAAATTCATGAAAAATATAATTTTAAGATGTTGAAAAGTAATTGGTGCATTTGTAAGTCCAAAAGACATGATATTATATTTAAAATGCCTATACCTAGTTTGAAATATAATCTTCTATTTATCACCTTCTTTGATGCAAAGAAAGTTATATACTCGCAGATTTATTTTTATATAAATCTTTGTTTGATTGAGTTGATGAAGAAGTCCCAAAATCATAAGTAAAGAATATATATTTTTGATGGTAATCTTATTAAATCTTTAATAATTTATACACATTTGTAACAATCCATCTTTTTTCTTTACAAATAAGATAGAAGCTTCTGCTAGAGACTTTGAATAGCATATGAAGTTCTTAGCCAAATTCTTGTTAATATATTCTTTTAATGCAACCAATTCATTATGTAATATATTATAGATTGGTCCAAATGGTAATTGAGCTCTCTCTTAAAGATCAATTGAATAATTATAAGATTGATACTTTGAAATTATATTTATATATATATTTTAAAAATATCTTCAAAATCTTGATATTAGCTAGGAATACCACTTATAGTCTTTTTAACATCTAAAATGGATAAGGTGTATATAGTAAAAGATGATCTTTCTTTTGCCACATGTATAAAAGCTTTTGCACCTATCAGATGTTATATTTGCTATTGTAAGATGTATAAAGTCTAAAAGGTGTATCTCCCTTGTAACACTTATAGTTGATGTATAATATTTAAATGAGCAGTTTAGAATTGATTTTAACCTGGATATTCTTTCAAGCACTTCTACAACTATTGTGCTAGGATAATGAAATGAATTAAGTGCTATCTGACTTGTTGATTGTCCAATGGTCTGTGATGCTATAATACCTACAGCTTCTCTAGGATATATTTGAGATTATAAATATCTCATTGCAAACAATAAGAATTTGGATGTATTAGAATTATGTATATCTATTTGTCTAATGGATTTTTGAGTTAAACTACCAAAAAAGTCAAGATTATGAGAAATCCAATCTATTTGAGGATTATATTTTTTTAACCACGTTAATCTTAAAACAACTAGATTGAAAAAAAATCTAATCACATAAAATATTACTATGCTATTATATCCCTTAGTTGCTACATCTAAAAGAATAGTGTCATGGATAACATCTCCAAAAGATAATAAACAATCATTTATGATTTTTATGTACAAAGATTTAGTTTTTTTGATTAAAGATATTATTTGATTTTTAAAAAAGTCTTCGTCTATGAAACAAGCTAAGGCTCTTGATTCTATTAAAGCAAAGACTTTGTAATTTTTAGATCCTAAAAATATATCTATTATAAAACAAGATGAAGGATCTGAGCAAAGAATAGGACCTTTACAAGGTGTTGGATATGATTCTAGCTGCATGGTTCTTATTGTAGCTGGAAAAACTTATTTTCTAACACATTATCTTCTTTAGCAAATATACTCCTCATTTTGCAATTGCGTTGCTTCTTTGGATAATGTTGAGCAATATGCTTAACTTCTCTATAGAATAAGAACAAATCCTTTTCATGATGTTGAATCTTTTTTTGTTTGGTGAGAAATTTAAAATGTACAATATTAATTTGTATTGGTTTTGATTTAGTCAAATAAGTTTCTAAAAACTTACGAGTTGTTGTCATTAATTGACTCATTCTTCTTCAACCAAATTTATGTTCTTGACACCTTTTAAATAATTAATTGTCACATACAATAGCTTGAATAATAAATTATTTTAAAAAATCTACTTTTGATATTATTAATAATAAATTTTTGATATTATTTTTTAATCCATAATAAAATTGATTGATAAGGGCTTTGTCATTCTATTCCATATTGCAAGCAAGGTTTTAGAATTTTGTAGCATATGTTATGGCTAGTTATAATCTTTCTTGTAAAGATAAGAGCTTGGTCTCTATTACTCTATTTCAATCACTTTGTTCAAATGTGGCTGTAAATATTTCAAGGAATAAATTCAAATCATAAAGAAGTCATAAATCTTTTCCTATCAAAGGTGTAAACTAAAAAAGAGAATTTCTAGATAGAAATGTGCTTATGAATTCAACTTGACTAAATCCATTAGAATATTGGAAATGATGTAATCTTAGATATAGCTTGACTTGTTGTAAAAATCCTTGAAATTTTAATCTTATTCCATCAAACTTCTCAGGCATACTAATCTTTGTCTCCTTCATGCTTGTAGAAGGAAGGCTTCTTAGATTTGGTTGTGAGGTCGATTTATTTGCTTCCTTCAACTGTATAATTTTTTAGCATAGGCCCTAGACTTCTTCTATAGATATAAGAATAGTACTTCCATGATTGGTATTAGTGATTCATGAAATTTTCATCCTAACAATATTGACAAGTTCCTAAAAATTTGTAATAGTTGCAAATCTATTCTTACTTTTAGTAAGTGTAGCATCTATGATCTTTTCTTCTATCTTAGACAACTTAATAACTCTATAATTCAAATTACAAGAGGATAATCTGCAACTTCTAATATCAAATAAAAATCTCTATAAAGAGAGATGATTCACTTTCTTTCAAACAAAAAATCAAGGTAAAAAAGCAAAGAATGTTAATTTAAATGTAGATAGTTTACAATCTTTGTACGCAACAATAGAAGTGGGATAATCCACTAACTTCTTAAATATAAAACAAGAATAATGAATTCTTCACTCTTATTAAATTATCAAAGATATGAATCATAAAAATATAAAATATTAATATATTCTTGTGTTACTCAAAAGAATAAAAAATCTCTCAAAGATGAAATGATATTACAATTAGAATAGCTATTGCCAAAGATAAGAAGACTAGAGACTCTTGAAATAAGACTAAGAACAAAAAAGGTATTGATAAGATTAAAGAAGGCTTCACTCTTGTCTTTATATATACTATATACCTAAGAATTATGTGGAAATATTCTTTAAGATCTTCAATACGTGTCTAATTTGCAAGACACATATCAAACTTGCAAGACAAATTTTCTATATATGCGCCATGTACTTAATTTGTTCTATAAGCTATTAACAATGTACGACACATGGCTAACTTTTTGGCCAAGTTTCTAACCTATCAATCACCTATAGATATGTATAAAGGTGAATTTATATTTATAAAGCTTCTAAGAAGCTACTTTATAAGATATTATCAAGTTAATCTATTTTTATCTACTTCTATTTATCTATATTAACTAAATAATTATTGGAATAAATCTTATGTTTGTGACAATGAGTAGACAATTCAATATTGCAAAACTATTCAAGTTCCTCTCTTTTTGTTTAATTTGCTTGTTGTTTTATAATTCTTTTGTATTTTGGCCTTCAAAAGCTTTAGACAATTGTCTTGTTAGATTAAGAGGTATCCACTTATTTTATAAATAAGTCATTTGCTAAGCTTCATAAAATTCTTCTAGTATAGAAATCCAAACCCATTGATGTAGAAGTAATAGATAGACAATCTTTATCCTCTAGTAGTATCATCTATGAAACCAGGCCTATAGAAGTATTGTTTGAAGATCATAGCAATTAAATTATATTCAATATTATTAGAATTCCTTCAAATCCTATTATTTTTTGACTTTTTTGATTGAAAAAGTATAATCCATCTATAGATTAGAAGTTGTAAAGAATAATTTTTTTTAATAGAAATCCCTATAAGAAAACTTCATAAAAAGTCACGAGTTGATAAATCTTTATTTGTTGGAGCAAAGGCTTTTATAAGATTGGTCAAAGAAGGTACACCATTTGTTATTTATACAACTCTAACTAAAGAAGATATAACTTCATTGGCAAGTATTTCAAAGCAGTATAGCAAATTTTAAGATGTTTTTTAGAAAAAAAATATTGATATATTATTAAAGTACCAACCATACAATTATACTATAGATCTTTAAAAAAGAACGCAACCATCTTTTGATCTAATTTATAATCTTTTTCAAAATGAGCTTTTAGCATTGAAGGATTATATTGATAAAAACCTTGTGAAGAACTTCATCAAGCATTTAAAGTCTCTAATAGGTGCATCTATACTTTTTGTGAAAAAAAAAGATAGTTCCTTGTATATGTACATTAATTATCAGGGATTAAATAAGATAATAGTAAAAAATTATTATCCACTATCGTTAATCTTAGGACTTTTGAAATAATTTGGCCAAGCTAGGATCTATACCAAGATAAATCTTTGTAGAGTATATAACTTGGTATGGATTAAGGAGGGAGACAAAAGAAGACTGCATTTTGGATAAAGTATGGATATTTTGAATATAATGTCATGCCCTTTGGACTAGCTAATAAACTTATTATTTTTTAGTATTTAATGAATGACATCTTTTGAGAGCATCTACATAAGATTGTAATAATCTATCTTGATGACATCTTTATCTATTCAAAAGATCTAAAAGAACATGAGAGACATATAAAGTTGATATTATAAAATTTGCAAGACATGGATTTATATGCCAAGCTAGAAAAATATGTATTTCATCAATTAAAAATAATTTTTTTGATATATATTATATTTATTTAGGATTTAAAGATGGATCCCAAAAAAATAGAGGCAGTTATGTAGTGGGCTATTCTAAAGACTATATGAGATGTATAATATTTTTTTGGATTTATTAACTTCTATCGGATCTTTATCAAAAATTACTATCAAGTTGCCACTTCTCTTATTCAATTGATATGCCAAGACAAATTGGAATAGGGCCTCAAGCAAAGAAGGCATTCAAAGATCTCAAGATGGCATTTACCAGAGCTCCAATCTTAGTGCATTCAAACTTTATAAAAGAATTCTATATGAAAACCAATGCTTCATATTTTGTACTAAAAAAAAAAATTCACAAATGGATATAGACAATAAATTCCATCTTATTACATTTTATTCTCAAAAAAATTTTGCCACCAAAATTAATCATAAAATCTATAATAAGAAGCTTCTTACTATTGTGGATTCTTTTCAAGAATGGTATCATTTTCTTGAAAGAGCAATGTATCCTATAATTGTATACTCAGATCACAAGAACTTGAATATATTTTATGACAGCTTGTGTTTTTAATTGTCATCAAGCTTGATGGAATATGTCATTATCTTGATTTAATTTTTTTATCACTTATTAATTTGAAAAGCAATAAAGATTATTTAATGATTGATCAAAGAAATCATATCTTGTATCCAAGACAAGAGAGGTAGCGTTAGATCAACAATATGCAACTTTATTGGAGACGAAGCAGTTTCACTTTTGTGCCACTATTACCTTGGCACCTATTGATTTTAATTTCATTAATGAGGTCTGTACTATAACTACTAATGATACTTTGGCCTTTGATATCAAGCATCACTTGAAAAAAAATATTGATAAGTTTAAGCTTGAGGAAGACCTTCTATACTTTAAAGAATGTTTCTATATGCTAGAAGAACCAATACGATTGTGTATTCTTCAATCTTGCCATGACTTTCCAATTATAAATTACTTTGAATTTAACAAGATCTTAGAACTTATTTCTTAAGATTTTTGGTGGCTTCAAATGTAGAAGGTGGTGAAAGACTTTGTGCTTTCTTGTGACATTTATTCAAGGTTCAAAAATCCTTGATATCATCCTTATGAACTTTTATACTCCTTGTTTGTTTCAAGATGGTCATGGTCTTCTATCTTGATGGATTTCATCATAGATCCATTGCCATTCGATTCTTTGGACAACATCCTTGTAGTGGTTGATTGATTTATAAAGATGGCTCATTTCATTCCTTGTAAGAAGATTGCATCTAGTAAAGAAATGACAAGGCTCTTTTTTGATAATATATATTAATATCATGGCCTACTGGATAATATTGTATCCAATCAAAGATCCTAGTTCATATCTAAGTTTTGGAGATGTCTTTTTGAAATATTCAAGATAGGTATTAAATTTTCTTTGGCTTTCTACTTTCAAATTAACGGCCAAATCAAATAAGTTAATCAAGTTTTGAAGCAGTATTTATGATGTGGCATCAACTATCAATAAGATAATTTGATCTTATATCTATTGTTAGTAAAATTTGTATATAATAATATTGTTCATGCTTCAACTTAATAAATATTATTTTATTCTAATTAAAAATATCATCTGAAGCTTAATCTATAAAATATGCCAAAGAATAACAACTCAACTGTTGAAGGATTTGCAAAACATCTATCACAATACCAAACATATTACTTAAAATTACCATCTTCTATGAAGGTACATTTAATTTTTTATATCTTTTTTTTTGAACCATATAAAAAGTTGCATATTCCAAGAAGAATATAACAATCGCTATGTAGTATTAAAATCAAAGACCGTGAAGAATATAACAATTGCCACCTAGTATTAAAATCAAAGACCATGAAGAATACAACAATCACCACCTAATATCAAAATCAAAGACTATGAAGAATATAAGATTGAAAAGATACTTGATTTATGGCAAAGATGAGGCAAATTAGAATATCTTATTCATTGGCGGAGCTATAATATTATTGAGCGGACATAAGAACTAGCCAAAAATCTTACCAATGAACCTCAATAAATATAGGAATTTCAATGACTTTATATCCACAAATCCAAACATGTTTGATGATAATTTCTTGGTGAAGATTGGATTCAAGGAATACTCATAAAAAGAAGAGAGTTAAACTAAAGCCTTTGTCAATATGTAGTCATGTGTTCTAAGATAGAATAAAGTGGTAGAAGCAAATTAGTCACCATGTCAAACTTTCAAGCATGGAAAGAACAAGATTCAAAAGATTCACTTGTTATGCAAGCTTTAAACAAACTAGTGTATTTTTCACAACCTTAAATTGAGCAAAGTGAGGACAATACATTTCAATGCTAAGTACGACCTTAGTTGGAGCCATTAGGAATAAGACCCAATGATACAAGTTTCAATTTTAATGCTTGAAATTTAGTGATATTGCTTGAATTTGAAAAGGTAAATCTTTTTAAATCTAAGATCTTATTTAGAGGATGTTTTGAAGGCCATAATAAAAATAAGATCCTTGAATAGGATGTTTTGAAGGCCATAATAAAAATAAGATCCTTGAATAGGATGTTTTAACAACAAAGGTATTAGCTTAAGGCCATATGCAATATTTTTGAGGATTAATAGAACCTATTGGCTAAGAATGAAGAACAAAATATATAGCTTCATTAGTGTAGTATATTCTCAATTTTTTATATATATAAAAGATTGAATTCCTCTTAGAACTCATCACTAGAAAAGAGGGTGATGTTAGGGACATACACTTTGGAGATTCACAAAAACTTCTAGAACATTTTAGAGGTTTTTGAATTAGTACAAGTCAATTGAGAAGCTTCCTAATTGATTAAAATAGCTCAAGAAGCTTCATAGTTAATAGAAGGAACTTGAAAAGCTTCCAAATTAGTAGAAGGAGCTTGAAAAGCTTCCCAGTTGGTAGAAGTTGCTCAAGAAGTTTTTTAGTTTGATAGAAGCCGCTCAAGAAGAATCCTAGACAGGGATATATATAGAAGTCGAGGCTAAAGAGTTCTTTAGTCTTGACAATGCATCTCTTAGAGTTCTACCTTATCTTTCTTGGTATTGTTTGTATATTCATTTTATTGATTCAAGTTCTTATTGGTTTCTTTTTCAAAATCTTATTCTAATCTAATTCTCTTACTTTGTATTTTTATATCCTTGACAAACTCAGTGAAGGTTTTTGAGATATTTAGCCATCTACTAATTGGATTAAAGAGTGAATTATTTGTATAGATGATAGACTTGATTTACTACTTGTTTGTGAATTTTGAAAGCAATTGAGGATTTTAATCTATTATAGGATTTATTAGGATTTGAGGTTTTAATCTACTATAGCCTTGAGAGTTTTGAAAGCAATTGAAAATTCACAAAAGAGATACCGGCCTTGAGAGTTTGACATCAAGGTTAGAAAAAGAGGTTGGTCTACACTTAAGAAATTTTTTGGATTTATCTTCTATTTGGTCAATTGGATCTTCTTCAAAATTGTTGTGTATATTGCCAACTTAATTGTTGAGAGGTATAAAAATTTTGATTGAAATTAATAGTTCAATCATTAGCTATTGAGGTTTTAATCTACTATAGGATTTATTAGAATTTGATTAGAATATGATTAGAGTTTGTTAAGGCTTTATTAGAATTTATTAGAATATTAACATTTGATTAGGATTCATTAAGGTATTAAAATTTTGTTATAATTTTATTAAGGTTTCATTAGGATTTGACTTAGAATTTGATTTAGAATTTAATTAAGATTTGATTTAGAATTTGATTTAAGATTTGACTAAGATTTGATTTAATATTTGATTTAAGATTTGATTATAGTTTGACTAAAATTAATTAGAATTTGATTACGATTTAATTAAAATTTGATTAAAATTATATTATAATTTATTAAGAATTTGATTAAAATTTAATTAGAATTTATTTAAGATTATATTAGGATTGTTAGATTTTGATTAGTTGTAATATATAAGTGTATCTTCTACAACCAAGTGTCCAATGTGTTTTCAAATAAGACGATATTATATGGTGTGAACTTTGATTTGAAAATACATTGGATATCTGGCTATAGAGAATTCATTTGTAATTTATTGATAAGACTATATTAAGTATTTTATCTTTAATATAAAAAAAAATAATACAATAATATTACAAAAAAAAAAATTATATTGATACAATTTTTCTTATATTTAAGTAGATTTGTACATAAAGTCCTTCTATGGCATATAGAAAAACCTTACTACCTTTTTTTTTTTTTTATAGAATCTCAAATAATCAATTAATGATAAGTTAGATTGCCAATAACTTTCAAGAAAAATTTATAATTTCCTTCCAAAACTCTATCTTCATATCAAAGTTTTATTCTAATTTTATACATCTATTTTTTAACCTCCATTAAGTCTTGACTCCTAAAAAATCCCTTTAATTTGTACACAAGGTTCAAATTGCAACAAAAACCTTCAATAGTTTATTCAAGGACAAGGATTTATTTCTTTTCAAACTTTAGAATTCAATAACTCTTGATCTAGCTGTTCAATTTCTATAAAAAAAATTTCAAAAATTAGATACTATTCTTAAGCTTCACTACAAAAAAATAAATTATAGATTTACTTCTGATCATCCAATAACTTAAAAACTCTAGTAGATGCTTAAAATCCTAATTCAAAGATACCTAAGCACTATTTTTTTCATATCTCACAAATCCAAAAATTTAATGCTATAGAATTTTTATTCATAGTCTTGTGATATAAATATATATACTCTTAAAAATTTTGAACCAAAAACTTATCAAATTGCTTAAGATATAGCTCAAAACATAACCACTAGTTAAATAGGATCACTTACTACTTTTTGATTACAAGTGCTAATTTCAACTTCTAATATTTTTTTTATTCCAGCTTGGATTTTATCAAGTCATATGCAAAAATTATAGCCAAGAAAGTATTCTTTCTAATCTCAATTATTGATCTTCTATTACTTTATGTATACAGGAGTTATATCTAAAAGAATGACAGTAGGTACAATTTTAATAGCTTAATTTTTAGTGCCTATATCTCTTTCATAAAAAGTCTGAAACACACAAATTTTATACCAAAACTATAGCCAAAGATCCAAACTTATTGATTCTAGCCTCCAATATTTGAATGTTTTCAAAAATCAAATCCTAATCCCTAATAAGCCCTCAAACAGCCTCCTTGAAGTCCATTGAATATGACTTTTGGCCAATAGAAATAAAGACTTCTATCATCCATCTCCATTCATCTACATGGATGGCTTAACTATTCCTTTTCAACTAAAAACATCTTGCTAATCCTTTTCCTAATAAGATTCACATAATATGTATTCTAAATATCAAATAAAAGAAATAAACAAGATCTTAAGGGTCACTAATGTGTAACAAAGGTGACTCAAAAAAATATGTAAAGTTAGTATTCATATAAAATCAACCTCAAAAGTCACTATAAAAATATAAATATAAATATAAATTTCAATAATAGCCTTTTTAAATAGATTCTTTTTAAACTAAAAATTTAATCATATCTTGTAACCAATAAAAATTCAATGATATGGCTCTCACTTAGCTATATAATAAATTATATATTAAATTTACATGTATAATATTTTCACATGGTAGTCAAATCACAACACAACAATGATATGTAATATAACAACGGGTGCATTTAATAATTCAAAGAACATGATATTATATTCAAAATATTCATACCTTGTCCAAAATCCAGTCTCTTATTCATCTCCCTCTTTAATCTATACCAAGTTATATGCTCCACAAAGATCTATCTTAGTATAGATCTTGGCTTGGCCAAGTTCTTCCAAAAGTCTTGAAATTAATAATAGTGGATAATGATTCTTCACCGTTATCTTATTCAATCCTTGATAATTAATATACATATATAAGAAACCATCTTTTTTCTTCACAAAGAATATTGATGGACTTATTCGAGACTTTGAATGCTTAATAAAGTTCTTTATAAGGTTTTCATCAAAATGATCCTTCAATACTGAAAACTCATTTTGAAAAAGATTATAAATTGGGCCAAAAGGTGGTTATATTTGTATTTAAATATCTATGGCATAATTATATGGTTGATGCTTTGGTAATATATCAATATAATTCTTTTGAAGAATATCTTAAAATTTATTATATTGCTTTAAAATAATTATTAATAAATTTATATTTTTTTTAATTGGAATTGAATAAATAACAAATGGTATATCTTCTTTGGTTGATCTTATAAAGGCCCTTGCTCCAACAAATAAAGGCTTACCAACTCATGATTTTTTATGAAGTTTATCATGATAAAGATTGTCTATCTATTACTTCTACATGAATAGATTTGAATTTTTATACTACAAGAATTTTATGAAGCTTAAAAAATATCTCATCTAAGAAACAAGTGGATGCCTTTAAATCTATAAGGTGATTGCTTAAAGCTTTTGAGGGCCAAAACACAAAAGAATTATAAAGCAATAAGTAGGCTGAGCAAAAATAGAAGAACCTAAATAGTTTTGCAATACTAAATTGTTCAACCACATAGTTTCTATTGTGATTTAATATCTTTATTTTTCCAAACAATTGCATTCTTGATTTTGGTGATGCATTGATTTTGTTTCTTTAGACAATTATCAATCTTGTAGCCTTCCTTGTCATAATGTAAACATAGACCTTCTTCCATCTAATATATATTTTTTTTTAATATACTAAAAATGTACGACATCAAGTTGTATATCTTTTATTTTTGAATATAAATTTAGATTACTTGCCAATATAGTAGGAGTGTGTTGGATTGCATGTTGTCTTCTTGAAGTTGATGAATGCTAATCTTAACAATGTTGAAATAGTCAATTATTACATTTTACTGTTTGGTTGATGGCTTCATTGAACAATTGTTGATTCAAAAGCCATATTAATAAATCTTTTATATCATCTCTTAATCTCTAATAGAATTGACTTGTCAAAGCTTCTTCATCTCAATTGATGTAGCATATTAGTTGCCTGAAATTAAATACATATATTGATATAGAATACGTTCTTTGTTGCAATACTTGGATCTTGGTTGTTGCCTAACAAGCCTTGTTATGTTCTCCAAATACTTTTGCAAATACTTTCATGAACACTTCAAAGTTGTTTAAAATTGGTGATCTTTTTTCAAATAAGAGAGCAAATCATGATAATGCTTGTCCCATAAGTAAGGTATCAATTAATCCAATCCTTGATTCTTCTGTCAAATTAATATCAAGTTGTAGAACTATTATTAATTGAATTTGGTTGATAAATCCTTAGAAATTCAAATGTGTATTATCTTTAGAATTTCAAATGTGTACTATCTATTTAAATGTGAACTTCAAATATGTACTACCCATTTAAATGTGAACTTCAAATGTATACTACTCATTTAAAAAAATTGACTTGTTCAATAATTTTTTAAGTACAACATATGTAGTACTATATCCTCAAGTACAAAAATTGGAGGCAAACATAGTCTAGATTGTGATATTCTAGATATTATATTATTATAAAGTTTTACAATAATTCCTTCAATTTTTGCAACTCTAGTAGATAAAGTAGTATAAGTGCTTATAATGGTGTCTAACTTAGACTTAAAAGATTTTATCATACTAATGTCTTGATCTCCAATCATTCCAAGAAAAAAAAAAAAAAATGAATCTATAAAAAGATAATATTAGTTTAGAAGAGGATAATCTCCAACCTCCAAAATGCTTTAAAAACTTTAAAAAGAAAGGTGATCTATTCTCTGAAAAGAAGAATAAAGCTTCAATATTGTAATAAAAAAAATATTAATTTAGAGGAAGGTAATCCGCTATCATACTATAATTGCTTATAGTATGTAAAAATAAAATAAAATATATAGTATGTTCATAGGTTCTAATATATATTAGAATGGTTAGAATTATAAATTAAAGAGAATTGGTATAAGAAACTTTATTATAGATTTTTATTTAGTTTGATTATAGTATTTAAATTATATAGGATCTAGATATTTAATATAAAGCCTTGAGAAGCAATTGGGATCTAAAGAAGAAGAATTAAACTACCAAGAGGCCTATTTGAAAGTATGAAGATAAAGTGAAGATGAATAGAAGCAAGGGATGAAGTTCTACATTCATATTGATCAATGGTCATGCCCAATAGGCTTTGCGGAAGCTATCTATAAGGAGAAGAAGGATTTTGGCAATTTTAAAGAAAATATTTAAAAATCAGAGACTAGGATTAGAAAGCTTGTTTTTTGGACTATAATTTTGGTATAAAAATTGAAAGATTTAGAGTTTTTATGAGGAAGAAGTAGGCACTTGAAATTAAGGTATACAAATAGTACCTACTATCACTCTTTTGAGGATTTGAAGAGTTATATGAAAGCTTTTAGAGATCAAGAGATATTGTTAGAGAAGTGATTTCAAGTTCTATACTTAATCTAGAAGAATTGCTACATTTAGAGTCTTAAAGAAGGAGATATCTGGAATCAAAGATAGCAAATCAAATTCCAAGGCAATAAATAGGCCATTTTGTTGATAGTCATGGATTTTGCCATATTTTGAGTTTTTGGATGAATTTTTATTTAAAACTTTTTAAAAAGGTGAATCTTTGTAATAAAAAGCTATATATCAAATTTTCATAGCATTTAAATATTTTATTTGTGAGATATAAATAATTTAATACACAAGTGTTTATGAACAAGGGTTTGAAGCTACTATAAGGATTTTTGCGATATCTGAAGATCAATAAAGAATCAACAATTGATATTTTTTGTGATAGTTTTTAAAAATATATCAATACTTTACATAAATTTTGAATAGATTTGAACAATTAGATTAAGAATTATAGATTATTGAAGTTTAGAAAAAATTCCCTCCTATGGATGAATGAAGATTTAGAGTATTTTATTATATTTTGAATGTTTTTGTGAAATAAGACTTATGTATTGGATGTAATAGCCCTAAGAGAAAGACCTTTATATAAATTTGAGGGTTTTGTTATTTTAGATCTTGGTTGTGTCATGGATGCAAGATTACGGATTAATAAAAAAATAAAGAGAAGATTTCAAAATTAGAATAATTTCAAGAATAAAAAACTAGATAGACAATAATAAGAACTAGATCTAAAACAAGAGACTAGATTGATATTAAGAAGAAGGCAACACTTTGGATTGCTCTAAGACTTATGTTGGCAAGACTAAGGTGCTCTTCGATCTTATCTCTTATTTATATTACAAGATTTATGTCCTATTGGATCTTCTAAGAGTATTTTAGAAGATTCTAGAAGCTTGAAGAATATTTTGGAAGACTCTAAAAGTCTACGGAAGATTTTGGAAGATTTTAGAAGATTCTAGAGGATTCTCAAAGACTATAAAAGATTCTTAGAAGACTAAAAAAGGTTCTAGAAGGTTCTAAAAAGATTCTAGAAGACTACGGAAAGTTCTAAAAAGTGATAATTTAATATGTCCATAACATCACCTCTTCTTCTAGTGACAAGTTTTATGAGGAGCCAAAGTGATTTGATGATCAAATCACATATGTAAGAAATCTAAAATTTGTTGGAGTAACAAAACAACATATTCTATTTTATGTTCATTGGTTATCAATTCAATAAGGCTTTTGAGATGGCGTCAATGACCTCTGGATATAATCTCTATTAAATCAACGTCCCATCTAAGGATTTGATCTTTGTTGTAATCTTCAAAACATCCTCCGAACATAATTTATGGTCCACCTAGAGTCATCCTTTCAAGTTTAAGGAGTATTATTAAAGCTCGGGCATTTGAATTGAAATTTTTGTAATTATGCTGTATTTCTAAAGACTCCAAACATGGCCTTACTTGACATTGGAATACTCCCTCTTTGACTTATCCATGTTCTTCAAACCCAACAGCTTGTGAAAGTTGCAATGGTTTCTTAGCCGCTTGTATAGTAGAAGAGTCTTCTGATTCTTATTCCTGCAATCTCCTTGAAATACAAAGATTTGATATGATAATTGATAAACTTCTAGCAGGATTTATTCTATCTTTAAAAAAATACAAGTGCAGGTCTTGACATGGCTCTCATCTTTTTATATTGGTCTTCTATTATTGATAGAAAGCATCATTTAAAAGCCAAGAGGTGTTGTTGTCCACAAAATCTTCAATGGCAATTGAATCTATATTTTTTAGGATATTGTTGATGGAATTTGCGAACTTTCTTAGGCACATTCTTGAGGTTATCTGAAGGTTCCCATATTCTTTTGCTAACCCCATAGCCCTTCTAATGGATGAAATATTACAATTGTCCATATCTTATATACAAATCCAATATTTCATCTATTTTATATTTGAGTTTTTGATTGACTTCAATTGGGATTGGTGGTAGAAGATTTCTTCCAACAATATTTGATTTATAATAGGTTTTTAAAAGCAAGACATGAAAGATTGGATGAATATGCATGCCACTTGGTAGTTCAAGATGAAAAGTTACTAGATTTACTTGGTATAGAATTGTAAAAGGCCCAAATCTTTAATAGTCTAATTTTTGTGATAGTCGATTTGTTTGTATTTTTTGTGGGAGTAGCCAAATACGATTTCCTACCTTGAACTTTGATTGATTCTTATGATGAATGTCTGTATAGTCTTTTTATCAGTCTTGAGTCATTTGCAGTTGGAATTTTAATTTTTTATAGATGGCTTTTTAGTAGGTAGCTTGATTTTTTGTGGTAGGGCTTCCCATATCTTCAATTTGGAATGGATCTGCTCTCAGGTGGTATCCATAGTTTGAGAAGAATGGAGTTTGTTTTATTGAAGAATGTTTGAAATTATAGAATGCAAACTCAGTCAAGTATAGAAGGTCTATTCAATCATCTTATTAATAATTTATATTATAACAAAGATATTGTTCCAAGATCTAATTCACTTTTTCTATTTGACCATCAATTTGAAGATGATAAGTTGATGAGAGGTTGATCTTCAACTTCAAAAGTTGAAATAGTCCTTTCCAAAAATTTGATACAAATTGTGGTCCTTGATCTGGAATAATGTCATTTTAAAGGCCATGTATTCAATAAATATTATCAATAAAAAGCTTGGCTATTTCCTCTCCAAAATTAATCTTGTTACATGGAATAAAATATGTCATCTTGGTAAGATGGTCTACCACCACAAAAATTAAGTCTTTTTCATTCAAAATTGGGAGATCTATAATGAAGTCCATATATAGTAATTACCATGGTTCCTTAAGAATTGGAAGGGGTTGAAAAAGTCTATATAGATGGTATCTTAGGATCTTTGTTTGGGCACAAATTTTGTATGATTGGATGAATTTGTTCACCAATTTCCACATTTGAGGCCACCAATAGTCTTTTGATAATAATTCCAACATCTGATTGAAGCCAAAATATCCAACTACTAGAAGGTCATGTTATGCTTGAAGAATTTGAAGTCTTATAGAGCTTGAAAGAACATATAAAAGATCCTTGAAATATAACAATCCATCTTCAAATTAAAAATTGTTATTTTCTTCCACATGTATATTTTTTAGACATTGCCATATATTTTCTATAAATGGATCTATCTTCATTGCTTTCTGGAATTCTATCTTGAGAATTGTATCTGTGTATGTAGATATCGTCAATGTCTTCAACTACAAATTGGATGGCTTCAATATGACTCATTTTTGTTGATCCAATACAATGTCTTTAATTCTTGGCACAAGATATGATCATCGAGAAAAGATATCTAATTTCTCTTGAAATTTTTTCAAATGATATGTAATCACAAAATCAAATCAAGATAATAACATGCTCCATTGTGCTTGTTGGCAATTCAAAACTTGAGCATTTATAAAATATTCCAAATTTTTGTGGTCAATATATATTATGATCTTGTGTTGAGCCCTCTCTAACAAATGGCGCCACTCTTCAAAAGCATCAACAATTGCTAATAGTTTTTTGTCATGGATCTTGTGATTAATCTTTGCAACTGAAAATTTTTAAGAACAGAATGCTATTGGGTATAGTTGACCATCATCACCAATTTGAGAGAGTACAAATCCAAGTGCAAAATCTGAGACATCCTTGAATGCTTCTTGAATACTTTTTGAATCTTATCATCTGAGATAAATATGTCCTTGCCTATGAATTGTATTAATGGAGCTGCAATCTTGAAATAGTCTTTGATGAAGTTTCTATAAAAATTTACAAATTCCAAGAAATATTGTACATCTCTGATTGATGATAGTTGTTTTTATTCTAGAATAGTTTATATCTTCTTTGGATCTATAAAAATTCTATTTTTAGAAGTAATATATTCCAAAAACTCAATTGATGGTTGATGGAAAGAGTATTTTTTCAATTTGGCATACAATCCACTTTCTCATAGTTTTTCCAATATCTTACATACATGATGTTTGTGTTCTTGTTCATTCATAGAAAAGATCAAGATATCGTTTAAATAGATGATTATAAAGTCATCTAAGTATTCTTATAAGACATCATTCATCAAATGTTGAAAGACTGCAAGTGCATTTGTAAGTCCAAAATGCATAATATTGTATTCAAAATATCCATACCTTGTACGAAATGTTGTCTTCTATTGATCTCCTTCTTCAATCCTGACTAGATTGTAGGCGCCTCTCAAATTAATCTTTGTAAAGATCTTTGTCTATCCTAATTGTTCCAATAATCTTGAGATTAATGATAATGGATAGTGATTTTTTATAATTACCTTATTCAAACCTTGATAGTCAGTAGACATACATAAAGAACCATCTTCCTTCTTCACAAACAAGATGGGAGCTCCTGCAGGTGATTTTGAATGTCTAATAAAATTCTTGACTAAATTTTCATCAATATATTTCCGCAAGGCTGTAAGCTCCATTTGTGACAAATTATAAATTAGACCAAATAGAGGTTGAGCTATATCTTATAATTTCATTGCATAGTCGTTAGGACAATGTTATGATAATATATCTATTTTTTTTTTTTCAAATACATCTTCAAGATCGTGATATTGATTAGAAATATCTTGCTTCAATTGCTTCGTTGGATCTTTCATTGGAATAGCATACAATGCAAATGCAACCTCTTTTTTTATTGCTTGCATAAATGCTTTAGCTTGAAGGAATGGAATAGCACCTTATTTCTTCTTTTGACGTTTGAATCTTGAAAAAATCTTTTACAAATTCTAATCAATATCAGGATTATATAATTCAAATCAAGGAAGTCCAATGACAATAGGATTTGTTGGGCATCGAATGATGTTGAAAATAATTTGTGATACTTGATCTTCTAGTATCACTTCCAATGGTTGGATTTCTTCGATAACATCTCCTAATGTAAGGTTTTCTCTATCAATGACTTCAACGGGTGGAAGATGGATCTTCTTTACAAGTACTAGATTGTGCTTGGTTACAAAATCCTTATCCATAAAGCATGCTAAGGCTCCAGTATCTAAAAGGACTTTAGCAAAAATCTCTTATTTTAGGATTCTTATATATACATGAAGTATAAAATAGGATGTCGGGTCCGGAGATAAGAAGAGACCTATCAAGGACATACTTGTCAAAACCTTCTAGAATATTCTAGAAGGATCCTAGAATTCTCTAGAAACCTCCCAAAACCTTCTAGCATCTTCCAAGTAGATAGAAGTTGCTTGAGAAGCTTCCTAGTTCGTAGAAGTTGTTTGAGAAGCTTCTTAGTTGGTGGAAGTTGCTTGAGAAGCTTCCTAGTTGGTAGAAGTTGCTTGAGAAGCTTTCTAGAGAAGAGTATATATTGGAGTCGAGGTTGACAAGTTCTTTAGTCTCGACAAAACATCTTCTCAATTGTTTTTTTTGTGAGTTGGGTCTTGCTTCGAGGGAATCTCTGAGAGAATCTTACTTAGAATCAAAAGATTTTGATAGAAAATCTTTAAGAGAATCTTTAAGAGAATCTATAAGAAAATCTTTGAAAGAATCTTAAAATAATCAAAAGATTTTAATAAGGAATCTTTAAGAGAATCTATAAGAGAATCTTTAAAGGAATCTTAGGATAATCAAAGCATTTTGACAAAGAATCTTTGAAGAAATCTACAAAAAAATCTCTGAAAGAATTTTAGGATAATCAAAGGATTTTGATAGGAAATCTTTGAAAAAATCTGTGAAAGAATCTTTAAAGGAATCTATGAGAGAATCTTTGAGAGAATCTTTGAGAGAATCTTAGAATAATCAAAGGATTTTGATAAAGAATCTTTGAAGAAATCTGCAAGAGAATCTCCGAAGAAATCTTATGATAATCAAAGGATTTTGATAAGAAATCTTTGAAAGAATCTATGAGAGAATCTTTGAAAGAATCTCAGGGTAATCAAAGGATTTTGACAAGGAATCTTCAAAAAAATCTTCAAGGAAATTTGTGAAAGAATCTTTAAAAGAATCTATAAGAGAATCTTTAAGAAAATCTTAGAATAATCAAAGGATTTTGATAGAAAATCTTTGAAGGAATCTTTAAGAAAATCTATGAGGAAATCTTAGGATAAAAGGATTTTTGATAGAGAATCTTTGATAGAATCTTTGAAGGAATCTCCAAAGAAATCTTTGAAAGAATCTTAAGATAATCAAAAAAAATTGATAAGGAATCTTTGAGAGAATCTTTAAGAGAATCTTAAGATAGTTTTGAAAAAAATCTTTGAAAGAATCTTTGAAAGAATCTTTAAAAGAATCTTGGGATAATCAAAGGATTTTGATAAAGAATCTTTAAAAAAATCTATAAAAAAATCTCCAAAAAAATCTTTGAGGGGATCTACGAGAGAATCTCTAAAAGAATCTTTAAAAGAATCTATAAAAGAATCTTTGAAGGAATCTTAGAATAATTAAAAGATTTTGATAAAGAATCTTTGAAAGAATCTTAGAATAATTAAAGGATTTTTGACAAAGAATCTTTGAAAGAATCTTTAGGGAGTGAAAAAGATTTGATCAAAGGATCATTGAAAAAATAAAAGGGTTGATAAACAGGATATGTTGAAGGAAATCACAAGGATATAAATATAGATACCTCACTAGTTGTCTTTTTCTTCACTTAATAGGCAGCCAAGATCCGAGCGATTTCTTGAAGAGGGCTCTCTCTTTCAATCAACGACACTTGGTGCTTCCACTGAGAGATTCTTCAAGGCTATTAAAGTATTAACAAAATGGAGGAAACAAGAGGATCTGGAAATGCTGAGGAGATGTTGAAGGCATTTTTTAAATATATGGAAAAGCAATCACAAGAACAATTGAGGATGCAGCATGTACAAATGGAAGAAAAAAATGCTTCTAAAGCTTTACAGTCTATCATCAATCAAGCAAGGAGATTCAAAGGAAAAAACATATCCAAGTATCTCAAAATCTATGTGGGTGAAATGGAAATATATCAAATTTCCTATAAAAGGATGTGTTTGAATTTTATACTTGCTTGCGTTCTTGAAGTCAAAGAAAGAGTCAAAAGTTTGTACATAGATGATATAAAATTAAAGGAAGAGTTTCTTAAAGAGGATTCAGAAAGGGTGACCAAGAGAACATTCTTGGAATTGATAGAATAACAACCTGGGAAGCAAATGGGTCCTAAAGAATTGCATGGAGAATTTGAAAGGAAATTTTTCTAGCTTCCTATAGCAAATAGGCAGTTGCTAGATGACAAGAAGGTGGAATTTTTTCTACAAGCAATTGATGGGGATTTATAAGATAAGTTGTTTTTACTTCTGGTTAATAGAAGTGGCAAGGGAGGCCTTATTAATGAGTGGAAACAAGTTAATGAAGCTGTGGCGACAATCATGGAGCAATGGAGGATAAAGGCTAAAATAAGTATAATTGTGGAGTCAAGAATGGCTCCTATTCCTATCCCAGTAGTTTGAACAATTTCTATTGATCCAATATTAGTTCCAAAAGAAGGTGTTTTCCATCAAACTCTCAAAGAACTTATCAAGAATATGAAGGAATTAAGGGTCAAGTTCAATAAATTGGAAGAAAAAAAAAGATTGAATTTTCCTAAATTTCCAACAGAAACCAAGAAATGGGTGGAGAGGTGTATGTATTGTGACAATGAAGATTATGGCAGGAGAAATTACTCAGCCTACGAAGACGATTTGAAGAAAGGGATAATCTTCTTTAAAGAAGACAAAGTAAGACTTACTACAACTGGAGAACCTGTTGAATTAAATTTTGGCAAAGGTGGAATGAAGAAACTTGTGCAAGATTACATTGGGAGTTCTAGTGGTGCATCTAAGATTAAAGAAGCAAGTGCATACCCCGTTATTGTCAAAATGGGAAATGTAGGAGTTTCTATAATTTCTAACAAGGAGGTTATATTTAGAGGTGCACATGTTATTAGAGAGAAAACTGGATAGAGTGATGCAGTTGGTGCTACAAATATTAAAGCTTACCTAGAAGTTTATAAAGAGATTGATGAGATCCAGGAGGCTATGGTTGAAGTTAAAAGGGACAGGATTGCAAAAGAAAAAAAACTAGAAGAGTCCAATAGCAAGAAGCAGAACCAAATGATTGTAGATAAAAATCAAGAGAAACAAACCACCACTCTTATAGAGCCAGGGCCTTCTTTTTCCTATCCAGGAAAGAACATCGCATTATCTAAAGAAAAATGGGAGAGGAAAAATAAAAAAGAAGATTCAAGGAAGGATAAGACTAAGAATCCGGTATTTAAATTGAAGTCAGATATTGAATCCTCTGTGGATATGAAAGATATTCTTGAAGAGAGAATTTTAGATCCTAAAATTGAATTTTTTTTAAGGAAGGTTCTTGGTATAGTCAAAAAAGAATTTCATGAGCTTATCATTGATATCATTAAGAGGAAGAGGCAAATGACATCTGAAGCAATGATGTTGAAGGCTTTGGCGGATATAAAGGATATAGAAGAAGAAAAAGAGGTACAAGTATTTATCTTGTCTTGTGATAGTAAAGAAAAGATTATACAAATTCAAGGGCGCGAAAATTCTTGTATTAATGATATGAATGTATTTGGAAATGAAGAAGAATTTAGCAAGAAAAAAAGATGTAATACCCTTGATACTTCTATCAACAAAATAAATATGAAAGAGGTTAAAATAATTAGATGTGGAGTGGAGAAGGCCAAGGATAAAGAGTGTAAATAAGTAAAGACCTCAAATTATAAATATGAAAAGACAGGAGTTGAAAAGAAGCCTACATTTACTTGTACATATTGGATAAGGGCTACTACAGAAGCTAAGGTGAAGATTAAAGATTGTAAAAAAAGCTATCTGGTATTAGTTGATCATGGATCTGAGATCAACATAATGTCTAAAAGCATTTACAAAAAGAGAATGTGGCCTATTGACACCAACCATAGATGGATAATAAAGGCTGCAAATAATAAGAGGGGTGAATTATATAGAGCATGTCTAGTAGTAAGGATAAGAATTGGAGATGTGGAGGTAGAAAAAAACTTCTTTGTACAAGAATTTGCTGCCTATCTTATGATTCTAGGATAGCCATACATTACAGCTACAAAGATGGAGATTAAGATGCTGGATGATGGCTCACATTATGCAAGGATCAAAAGTTGTGATGAGAAGAGGTCAGTACAATTTTTGACTGTAATGACCAATAATGAAAGGAATAGGGAATAGTTAGAAGAAACTTCTTTAAAAACAAGTGATGATTTTTTGGGCTTTTGAGAAGCATCGTCAAGGATGGGAGGTCCAAGGGTGCAGATAAGTCCTCTAGTTTTATACTTCCTAATGTAGATAGGTTTAAAAATGTATTTTTGGATTATACAAAATTTGGAGTTTCAAAGTTTTTAAGAGTTGAGAATTTGGATAGTAAATATCAAAGATGTGTGAAGAAAAATGAAAAAAAATTAAAAAACATGGATTTGGTTTCAAGTGATAAATATGAAGGAGGTTGATTAATGAAGAAGGTTTAGAAGAAGATATGCACAATGTTTTAAAGAACTTAGAAGACTTAACATCTGGAGAAGATTTGGATAAATATGAAGGAATAGTTATGGATTTATATTCAAAAGAATTATATGAAGCAATTAAGAAATCTACTTCATATTCATAATTATTTCTAACTATTCTTTCATATTTATAAATATTCTTTCATATTTAGCGTTGTCGTGGTGAGAGTCTTAGCCCTAAGAAACACTGGGTCTTTTGTGCCTCTCGTTTCTTAAGTGCAAGAAGAGATTCATAAAGTTCATAAAACTGAAGATTTTACATAAAAACATACTTTATTAATCTTGCCATATTCTGCCTTTAAAAACCCGCCTTCAAATTTGCCCATAAATCCTAGGATATCATATCAATTGAAGCAAAATTTGAACACAAAGTACTTAAGGAAGTAAAGAAGCAAACCCCATAATCCTTTTGATTATAGCTCGTGTGGTTGGAGAGAACCATGTTGTCAAAGAAACCCCTCCATGCTGCCTTTGATTCTGGACCCCCTTTGCTTCACACCTTCATTGCTCCTCATTATCAAAACCCCAAGTATTGAAATTTGGTAGGCTTGTTGCTTGCTTTATGTTGTAAACATCCTCCAATTTTTGCTCCAAAACTCCTCTTGGAAATAGAGTTATAGACTCTACTCTCCTCCTTTAATTCTGTCTTCTACCAACTCTAGATCCGACTACAAATTTCCTCATAATTCTTTAACCATAACTCCAATAGCAATCAGTTTTTTACACAACTTAATAGACTCATATATCTACAAACCCCAATAAATTTTACTCAAAATGCTACTTTGATCACAAAGATATGCTCCCCCAAACTTCACTGACTTAGAAATAGACCCCTATCACTTTGAAAGAGCATAACATTTTTTTTATAAGATAAATGAGTATCAAACTTACCCTCATCTCTTTCTTAACTTGCTTAGATCACGTCTATCAAATTTCACACTCAAATTCACTCCCTAACTCCATTCATACCCAAAAAAACCCACACACACACTCTGCCCATACAAACCCCAATTCTGCTTTCACTCTATTTCTCTTTTCACACATCCGGTTACAATTTCACTCATAACTCTTTGCTCAAAGATCATATTGACTTAAGATTTTGATTCAAAGTAGCAAACTCAATAAGAAACACAACCCCAACAAATTTTGCCTCTAAAGTCCAAATGGTTCTCAAGAGCCGAGGCCCGAAATTTAGTAAACCTCACTGCCCTAGTCTTAAACACCTGCAACTTTGACGACTCATATCTCCCTTGATACTTAACCAAAAGACATAAAAATTATTTCTATATGTTCCTTATCTTGTCTACTACAAACCCACAAAAAATTTCACTTAAAATCCTCTCTAAGCTTCTTCTACACACAAAAACGTCTACTGCCTATCAAAAGGAAACCCTATCTCTCCAAAAAGAACCTCTCTTCTTCTTCACGACCCCCTTCTTGTCCTCCCGGCCTGGTCTTCCTTCTTCCCTTGGTCAAAGAGACACCTCAGCCATATCTTTCCACCTCTTCAATCCTTTCTTTTGGATTAATTTGAAGGAATCTCACTTTTTGAGGTAAATTTCTATTCTACTTTCTTACTATCATTTTTTTCTACCCACTTCTCTTCTAATTTCAGTCCACAACATTTAAGTTTAGATCTAAAATAGAAGAGAATAAAGGTAAAGTAGATCTAAGATAAAATAGAAAAAAAATCTAATAAGTAGAAAAAACAATTAAGATTAGATTAGAGATAAAAGAGAAAGAACTACATCCTTCACTGCCAAGTCAAAGAAGCTTGTGTGGTTAAGTTCTTAGCTACTTTGGAGTTGACGTGGGTTCGAATCCACTTGACTTCACTGTAGAATTCCTTGGCTTCTTGACTTGATACTGCTAGTGGGAATTTCAGCAGGAAATTAGTAGTTTGGCCTACCTATCATCCCTGAGCTTGTGATAAATATTATAACCTTCAAGATAATGTGGTTATAACCACAACCCTTTCTCTTTTTCATCCTCTCTTCTTCTAATCTTAATCTTTTTATTTTAACACATTCCTTTATATCTTTCACACTATGTTTTAATTTACAACATGACAGCGTAGGTTGAAGACGATTAAGAATTATAGAATTGAATAAGAAGCAAGGATTAATACCAAATATAAGACAGTGGCTAAGAAGACAAAATCGATTGCTACTCAATTACCTTTTGATATTTTAGAGCATATTGAGAAAGCAATAAGGGAATCAAGTCTTAGAGAACCAGGGAGGATTGGTCACAAGTTTACATAGAAATCACTGGATAAATTGAAGATTGGTGGATGTGAATTCTTGATCGAAGAAAAAAGGGTGAAATTTTTGGAGATGATATCTAAATATGGTAAGGCTTTTGCCCTTATACTAGAAGAAATTGGTTGTGTTGATCCAAATGTGGTTGCACCAATGGTTATTTTTACTGTACCTCATATACCATGGGATTTGAAGCCAATTCTTGTGCCCAGAGCTTTACTTCTAAAGTTTGTAGATTTATTAAAAGAAAAGGTGAGAATGGAGATCCTGGAATCTTTTATTGCATTTTATTTCAACCGTTGGTTTACCGTACCTAAGAAGTCTGGAGCACTAAGGTTTATTCAAGATATGCAACCGGCTAACAAAGTCACTATAAGAAACATGGATACTGGGCCAATTGCAGATGAAATAGCTGAGGCATTTGCATGCCACTCTATCTATTCTATTGGAGATTTGTATTCGGGATATGATCAATTTCAACTAGCTAAAAAAATAGGGATTTTAATACAATAAAGACTCCATTAAGATTAGTGCGCATGTGTATTTTACCACAGGGCGCTACTAACTCGGTGGCACACATATAAAATGCCATGAATCAAATTTTAAGAAATTATATTCCAAATAAGATAATTCTTTTTTTAGATGATATTCCAATTAAAGATTATAGGATTGAAGACATGGATTCAAAATTAGATGAAGATGGATGCAGAGGATTTGTAAAGAAGCACATTAATGATGTTGACCAAATATTGGCGAGATTTGAAGAAGTAAATTTAACTCTATTTCTTGAAAAATCAAGTTTTGGAGTTGATGAGATAATTGTGGTTAGACATTTGTGTGGTTCATATAGAAGAACACCTAATCTAAAGAAGGTTGATGCAATTTCAAGTATGAAGCCATGCAAGAATACAACTGAGGTAAGAAGATTCTTGGGAGCATGTGGATTTTATCATATTTAGATACCTCATTTTGGACACATAGCAGAACCTTTATATAAGTTATTGAGAAAAGGGAAGAGATTTTCTTGAGAACAAGAGCAAGATGAAGCCATGAAAGAATTAAAGGTGGTTTTAAAATTACCACTAGTATTGAGACAGGTAGATTATCAATATAGGAGACTAGTGATTGTAACTATGGATATAAGCCTAATAGCCATTGGATATACTGTTGGACAAGATGACAATAAAGGTAACAGATTTGTTATCAGATTTGGAGCCAGAGTTCTTACTGAGAGGCAAAGAGCTTATCTTCAAGTTAAAAGAGAGCTTTGGGATGCTTTAACTGCACTAAAGACAGAAAGAAATTATTTGATTGGAACAAATATAATTCTGGAGATAGATTGTTTACCGGTATTAAGAATGATTTCAAACTGTTCGACTCTTGATATAGCTATGTTGAGATGGATAGTTTATATCAAATCTATGAATCTTGCCTTAATATATATTTTTGGAAAGAAGAATTGCATTGCAGATATGTTGTCTAGAGCAAGGTATTTATGTGAAAAGAAAATGCTTGCTTATGACAAAGATGAAAGGGTCGAAATGGGTCATATATGCGTAATGGGAATAGAAACTTGTACTAGTGAAATCTTATCTTTCAATATAGATTTGTATGAGAGCAAATTATGGAACATTGGTTTATACTTGAGTATTTTAAAGAAAGAAGAAGGTTGGATTGGAAAATATTTTAAAGACATTAGACACCAAGCTTATTGATATATTTTGAAAGAAGGACTCTTGTAGAAGAGATCCAAAAGAATAGATGGAATTCTTTTGAGAGTTGTTGATGATGTTGACACTAAGCATGAAGTATTAAGAAAATTTCATGATACATTATGGGCTGGACATAAGGGAATATGGGCTACCTTCACTAAAATTAAAGAAAGATATTGGTGGAAAGGTATGTACAAAGATAAGGAAGAATTTATAAATTCATGTATAGAGTATCAATTGCAATCAAAGATTAGACACAGAGATGGTTTGTGTCCTACATATCCATCTAGTATACACTTTCAATGGATGTTAGACTTGGTTGTTATGCCAATTGGCATATGGGGTATGAAGTATTTACTTTTGGCACGTGAAGAATTGTCAAATTACGTAGAGGAAAGGACTTTAAGAACTAAATCCACAGAATTAGTCTGTAGGTTTGTTTTAAAAGATATAGTGAGCCGTTATAGGAATATTGGAAGAATGAGGGCAGACAGGGATAAATTAGATACAACAGGAGCTCATGAATTCTTTAAATGGTTTGGAGTCTAATTGAAGCTGATTACAACCTACAATCCAGAAGCAAATAGAAAAATTGAGAGAGGACATCATCCAATTATTCAGGCTTTGATCAAAGTATGTAGAGGTAAAGTTAAACTTTGGCCCAAATTGTTGCCGTTTGCTTTATGGGCAGATAGGACTACACATAGTTTTGTTACAGGCTATATGCTAATAGAGTTGATGATGGGACAGAAACCTATGATGCCAACTGAGGAGAGTATGCCTAGTTGGATGTTCTTGGTCTAGAAGGATAACATTGATATAGAAAGATTATTAGAGCTTTGAATCAAGCAATTGGAGAGGTTACTGGAGGATCACTAAAGAATTATTGAGAAATTAAAGGATGCAAGGTTATACAACAAGATTAGGTTTGACAAAATATACAGGTTAAGACCAAATCCTATTCAATTTGGTGATTGGATATTTGTATTTGATAATACATTAGATTATCAACATAGTGCCTTAAGAAAGTTTTCCAAAAGATGGTGTGGACCATATGTGATAATTGAGGTATTTGATAATGCAATCTATTCTTTGAGAGAATTAAATGGGACACCATTGAGGTCCAGAATTGTAGGAAGACGGGTTAAACTATTCAAGAAAAGAGATGGGCAAATTTATCCTAGCAATATCCAAGAATCAGAAGCTCAGAAATTAAATCAAGAACCGCTATTAGAAGAAGATTGGGAAGAAGAAAAAGAATCGAAAGCAATTGAGAATGAAGAAGAATATGGTGGTGCATACCAAAGGATGCGCAGGTTTGGGAGGTGGGGGGGGGATAGACATCGTGATGTACTCGCGGCAAGTGCATTGAAATTAAATAAGTATGTACCAAAGTTACAGTGTGAATAGGAATAAATTAAAGCTAGTTCCAAACTTACAATATGAACAAGAATAAATTAGAATTAATTCCAAAATTACAGTGTGAATAGGAAATCTAAGGATTCCAGGGTATTAAATAAAAAATCTTAGAATTTCAGAATATTGAATAAAGAATCATACGATTCCAGGATATCAAATAAAGAATCTAAAGATTTTAGGATATTGAATAAGAAATCTTAGGATTTCAAGGTATTAAATAGGAAATCTTAAGATTCTAGAATATTAAATAGAAAATTTAAAGATTCTAAGGTATTTAATAGGAAATCTCAAGATTCCTTGGATATCAACCAAAGAATTTTAAGGTTAAGAAATACCTAATATCTAGGTATCAACTAGATATCAAGCGAGTACTAGGCGAGTATTAGCATACACCGGGTATTATCCGGATATTGGCTAAAATTGCCTATTTAAATTTTTTTAGGATTGAAAATAAACACTTTTTTTTTTTAATTGTTTTTTTTGTGAGTTGGATCTTGCACCGAGAAAAAATCTAAGAGAATCTATAAAAGAATCTATAAAAGAATCTCTAAAAGAATCTTAGGATAATCAAAGAATTTTGATAAGGAATCTTTGATAAAATCTATATGAGAATCTACGAGGAAATCTTAGGATAATCAAAGGATTTTGATAAGAAATCTTTGAGAGAATCTATGAAAGAATCTCCAAGGAAATCTTAAGATAATCAAAGGATTTTGACAAGAAATCTTTGAAGGAATCTTTGAAGGAATCTATGAGAGAATCTGTGAAGAAATCTTAAGATAATAAAAGAATTTTTGATAGAAAATCTTTGAGAGAATCTCTAAAAGAATCTTTGAGAGAATCTTAGAATAATCAAAGATTTTTGACAAGAAATCTTTGAGGGAATCTCTAAAGAAATCTTAAGGTAGTTAGAAGATTTTCATAAAGAATCTTTGAAGAAATCTCTGAGAAAATCTTAGGATAATCAAATGATTTTGACAAAGAATCTTTGAAGAAATCTTCAAGAGGATCTTTGAGAGAATCTTCAAGAAGATTTGTAAGAAAATTTCTAAAAAAATCTTTAAAAGAATTCTTTAAAAGAATCTTTGAATAAATCATAGAATAATTAAATACAGATATCTCATTAGTCCTCTTTTTCTTTATTTAATAGGTATCCAAGATTCCAGCGATTTTTTTAAAAAGACTCTCTTTCAATCAACAACAACGGATTATCCTCCCTTGGACCGATATTGATTCCTTCTTCTTTACTTAGCATGGCTAGTAGAGAAATCATTAACATGGTAGAATCTTTGGAGTCAAAGTTAGATGTGATCATCAATGCTCTTAATGCTCTAGTGGTTAGAACTGCTGAAATTGAAGGAAATTTTGCTAAGCTCCATGGACCTACAAGAGTGGGAGTGGCTGAGACTACAGTACAATCACCTCTAGTTACTGAAGTACTGCCATCTATATCTCAACGTGAGAATTTGATTACATTGTAGTACATAGAGCCTCGAATCAGTCTCCTAGAGAAGTTTGATGGTATCTGATCAAAATTTCGTGGTTTTGTAAACCAAGTTCAATTGGTAACATTCTTGCAACTGGAACGTTATTTAATCGAGGAGTCACAAGTTGAATTAGTAAGGACATTGCTTACTGGACAAGCTTTGTTTTGGTTTGTCCCCTTATTTGAAAAAAGGTCTTTTATCTTGAGTAATTTTGAGACCTTTCTAGAAAGATTTGAGGAGGTATTTGGAGACTATGATACGGCTTAGTGGACAACCACCAAGATTTGTTCTCTGCATTGTCGTGAAGTAAATATATCCATATATAGAAACCTAACTTAACTATCTTTTCTTCAAAATTTTATTAAGTTCTTTCTTTCTTCTTACCAATCTAAGTTTTTATATAGTTTAGGAAAAAAATTTCACTTTCTTTCTTTTTTTTTGGTTAAAATTTTACCTTATCTCTAATCTTAATTTTATCTTTGATTTAGCCTTGAAACTTTCTTTTATTTCTTTTATCTTTTTTCCAATCTTAGATTTTAGTAGATTCAGGGTTATATTTGTAGATATAAGGAGTTTTGACTTTGAGGTTGAATTTAGGATTTTATCAAGGATAAATAGTAGATTTGGATGTCAATAGTCGGCTACCATTAATAGTGCTGACTTGGAGGATTAGATTTGGGGTTTTTATAACTTTAAACTATTAATTGTTGACTTGGACTTTGAAGACCTTGGCTGCGACTTCTTTGACGAGCTTGGAGGAGAAGAAGACGGGGTTTTTTGGCAAATCCAGAGAGGTATTCAGAGAGAGCTTCTTCTTGGCATGAGTTTAGGTGGTAGAAACGCAGGATTCGGAGCTTAGATGAGAGAGATATGCTTATTTGAACTTAGACTACTAATATGACACCTACTATCACTTTTCAGGGTATATTAGAAGTTTTAAGATACTAGCAAGAAATCCAAAAGTTGGGTTAGAAACTAGACTTCAAGCTACACATTTTACATCCAAGAATTGATAGAAATGAGTTTAGATTGAATGAGATATGGCTAGTTAAACCCAACAAACTAAACTAGGGTTTTGAAGAAGTTAGATAAATAGGAGGATTTGCTTTAAGCTAGAACTTGAGTTTCAAGAAGAATTTGAAGCTCATTTTTTGTGTACATATTACTTATACTATAAACAGTGTATGTCTAAAATCTCATATCAATTGAGACTTTGATTAGGGAGTAATGGCAAATTTGTTCTCAGGTGTCTAGGGTTTTGACTTTTAAAAGTATCTGCCAAGGATTTGATGATATCTAACGATCAGCAATGAATTCATAGCTCAAAAATTATGTAATGAAGATCAAAGGTATGAGTTATGTTTTCCCAAATTTTGAGCTTTTTTGAATGGCTGGTTCTTAAATTATGAATTTTCAAGTTTTGGGTTGAGATTTGACTTCTAAAACTATCTGCCAAGGATTTAGTGGTATCTAATGATTGGCAATGAATTCATGGCTCAATATTTGTGTGACAAAGATCAAAAATATAAATTATGTTTTCCCAAATTTTGAGTTTATTTGAATAGTTGGATCTTAAATTATGAATTTTCAAGTTTCTAATTGAGATTTGACTTCTAAAAGTATCTGCCAAGGATTTGGTGATATCTAATGATCACCAATGAAATCATGGCTCAAAATTTATGTGACAAAGATCAAAGGTATGAATTATGTTTTTCCAAATTTTGAGCTTATTTAAACAGTTGGATCTTAAATTATAAATTTTCAAGTTTCTGGTTTGGTTTTTACTTATATAATTACTTGCTAATATTTTGATGATATCTAGTGATCGGTAATGAATTCATGGTTGAGAATTTTTTTGAAGATGACTAAAGAAGTGAACTCTATGCTTCCAAAATTTGAACTTATATAAATAGCTAGATTTTGATTTATAAATTTTCAAGCTTCTAGTTTGTTGATTTATTACATGCATGGTTTTGTGACTACAAAAGAAAAATTTAAGAAAGTTTGTGCATATTGGATCCAACTTGATTGTAAAGAGGGACCTTGCGTCTACTTGAAGCGGACTTTTGCCACGACAGCGTCAAGGATCACACTTTGCATTTGTTTATGCATAGAACTTTAGACAACTTGCTTGTGATATCAATTAGAAAGAAGAAGCGCTGATAAGTCAATTTTATTGGGGACTTAGAGATGACGTTGTCGTAGTAGAGAGAATTTGCCTCAAGAAAGCGCTGGACTTCTGACTGCCACTAATTATTCAATCAAGATCCAAGTATAATAAAACCGCCCAAATTTATATAAAAGATTTTTTCATAGGGCTGTTACATCTAATACATGAGTTTTATTTCATCAAACCACTCAAAACATAAGAAATACTTTAAAACCCTCATTCCCTTATAGGGAGGGAATTTTTTCCCAAACTTCAATAATCCATAACTTTTAATCCAACTGTCTAAATCTACTCCAAATTTACATGAAGTAGGGATGTATTCTTCATAACTACCATTACAAATTTCAACTATTGATTCATTACCAATCTTTAGATATTGCCAAAATCCTAGCAGTAGCTTCAAACCCTTGTTTACAAACACCTATGTACTAAATTCTTTATATCTCACAATCTAAAGGTCCAAATGCTATGAAACTTTGATATATAGCTTTTCAGCACAATAATACATCTTTTTAAAAAGTTTAAGACAAAAATTCCTCCAAAAACTTAAAATATAGCAAATCCCATCACTATCAAAAAAACGGCCTACTTACTACCTTGGAATTCAATCTACTATCTTTGATTTTCAATATCTTCTTTATTAGAACTCCAAATATAATAATTCTTCTATATTAAGTACAAAGCTTAAAATCACCTCTCTAGCCATAGCTCTTGATCTCCAAAAGCTCTCATAGAACTCCTTCAATCTTCAAAAGAGTGACAATAGGTACAATTTGTACACCGTAACTTCAAGCACCTATTCCTCCCTCATTAAAATTCCAAATCCCTCAATTTTTATACCAAAATTGTAGTCCAAAAAACAAACTTTTCAATCCTAGTCTTTTATTTTCAAATAGCCTCCTTAAAATTACCAAAACGCTTGTTAAGGTTGCAAGCAGCCTCCTCAAAGCCTATTGGACATGGTATTCAACTAATAGGGATGAAGTTCTCCATTCCTTGCCTTCATTCGACCATGCTTTCATTTCATCCCTCCCAATTAGCCTCCTACTAGCTTCAATTTTCATCCTTAGGCTCCCACCTTCTCTCAAGGCTTTATGCTAAACATTTAGATCTATGTAATTTAAATCCCATAATCAAATTAAGTAAAAATCTAAAATAAATTTTCTCACACCAATCCCCTTTAATTTACTTTACTAAATATTTTAACACATATCTATAAATATATTATGCATTTTCAGTACATTTTACATACTATAAGCAATTAAAGTATGACAACGAGAAGGATTTATTGCTATCTCTACCTGACCTTGAAACACTCAATGAAACAATCAACCAAGCGGTGAAGTGTGACAATTGGCTTTTTTAATGACGTCAAGACCATTATTCTAGAGCTACACAATATCCACAAGGAAACCAGTTCTATTTGGCTGCTCCTATCAAGAGTGTAGAAGGTCAATCTAAAATAAAAGATATGCAAATCAATATGGTATATTTCAAGCCCCTTACAACTGAAGAAAAAAAGCAATGATTTGAGCAAAACTTATGCTTATATTGTAGAGAGGTAGGCCATAAAGCCGGAAATTGTCCTAGAAAACAGACGCCTCAAACAACAAGACTCAGGAGTACAAGCGTGCAGGAAAACAAGGACGCCCAGCTACAATAGGGACCGTACAGTTGGACATCTCAACACCCCAAATTAATCAAGGTCCCTTTCTCTCAAGTCAACCTTCTCATTACTTTACGATACCTTTATTTCTTGGTATTCAAAAATTACAAACGGATGCTATACTAGACTTAGGAGCAACTGCTTGCTTTTTAGATGAAGAGTTTGCCAAGTTTCACAAATTTCTTCTTATAAAGAAATCAAAGCATGTCCATGTAGAAGTCACAGATGGCCGACCTTTATCTTTTGGCGATGTTACTCATGAAACTAAACTGTTGAAGGTATGTCTTGAAAATCATGAAAGTAGCATTGAGTTTAATATTATCAAGACCTCTTCATATCTAGTCATTTTGGAGCTATTCTAACTTAATAAATACAATCCATTGATAGATTGGAGGTTGCGGAAAGTGACATTTCCAAAAAAACCTTTAATAGTGGAACTTGCCAAGATCTTGTCTAGAAACAAATCCTTATTCATAGGTGCGAGGGCCTTTATAAAAGAAGTCAAGTATAATACACCTCTTGTCATCTTTGCAATACTAGCTTGAGAAGATACAATTCCGACTTTGGTTATTCCGGAGCAGTATGAAGAATTCAAGGATGTCTTTAAAAAGAAGAATACTGACATGCTACCAGAGCATCGACTATATGATTGTGCTATAGATCTCCAAGAGGGAGCACAACTACCGTTTGGCCCAATCTATAATTTATCACTAGACGAGGTCTCAATATTGAAAGATTATATTGAAAAAAATCTTGTGAAGAACTTCATTTTTCATTCTAAATCTCCAATAGGTGCACTTATCCTCTTTGTGAAGAAGAAATACGTTGGTATACCATATTCCAAGAATGTGCAAGAATATGAGAGTCATATGAAGTTGGTGTTATAAAAACTTCCGGATATAGGATTATACGCCAAACTAAAGAAATACATATTCCATCAATCCAAGGTAGAATTTCTTGGTTATATTATTTTGGACGAAGGATTATTAATGGATTAGAAGAAGGTTCAAATAATAACAGATTGGGCAGTATTAAAGATGATATGGAATGTACAATATTTTCTTGGATTTACCAACTTCTATCGCATTTTTATTAAAAACTATTCACAAATTATAGCTCCATTAATGCGATTGACATCAAAGAATAAACTCAAGTGGAGTACTCGAGCAGAAGAGGCTTTTTAAGAGTTAAAGTCGACATTTACGACAACTCCTATCTTGGTACATCCCAACTTTACAAAGGCCTTTTATTTGGAAACAGATGCTTCTGACTTTGCGCTAGGAGCTCTATTATCACAAATAGAAAAGGATGATAAATTTCACCTAGTTGCGTTCTACTCAAAGAAATTTTTAATAGCAAAAATCAACTATAAAATTCACTATAAGAAGTTGCTTGCGATAATTGATTCTTTCCAAGAGTAGTGTTATTTATTAGAGAATGTTGCACATCTGGTGACTGTATATATAGACCACAAGAATTTGAATATTTCACAACAACTCGAGTTTTGAATCGTCGCCAAGCTCGATGGAACATGTCATTATTTTGATTTGACTTCATTATTACATATTGGCCAAGAAGGCAGTAAAGATTATTAAATGCGCTATCAAGGAGATCATATCTAGCACCTAAGGCTAGAGATACAGCATTTGATTAGCAATGTATAACTTTACTACAACCATAATGGTTTTACCTCCGCACCACCTCCATGATCATACTAATTAATGGTGATTTTTTAGAACAAGTCTGTAGAGCATCAGTTGTGGACTCATTACTCTTGAATGTGAAGCAATGCTTTGACAAAGACAAGTTCAAGATTGAGGATGGATTATTATATTTTGAAGATCGACTATACATTTTGGAAGGACTAATTTAACTTTGTATTTTTCAATTTCAACATGACTTCCCGGGCGCAGGTCACTTTGGATTCAACAAAACAATGGAGCTTATTTCTTGATGTTGCATTGTAAATTAAAATATAGTGTAAAAGATATAAAAAAATGTGTTAAAATAAAAAGATTAAGATTAAAAGAAGAAAGGATAAAAAAGGGAAGGGATTGTAATTCATTCTTTTTTATCTCTAATCTAATCTAAGTTGTTTTTTTTATTTGTTAGGTTTTCTTCTATTTATCTTAGATTTACTTTACCTTTATTTTCTTCTCTTTTAGATCTAAACATATATATTTTAGACTAAAATTAGAAAAAAGATTGATAGAAAATTAATAGTGAGAAGGTAGAATGAAAATTTACCTTGAAAAGTAAAATTTCTTTAAATTAGTCTAAAAGAAAAGGTTGAGGAAGTGAAAAAGACATGGGCTAAGAGGTCTTTTTGACCAAGAGGATAAGGAAGACCAGGAGGGAGATGATAAAGAAGGGTCGGAAGAAAAAAAAGGAGAGAGTGTTTTTGGAGGTGGAGAGGTTTTTTTTGTATAGGCAGTATATGTTTTAGTATATAGAGGAAGCTTGGAGAGGATTTTAAGTGCAATTTTTTGTAGGTTTGTAGTAGAAAAGATAAAGGAGATATGAATCATCAAAGTTGTAAGTGTCTAAGACTAGGGCAATAAGGATTACTAAATTTTGGGCCTTGGTTCTTGGAAACCACTTGAACTTTAGCAGCAAAATTTGTTAAGTTTTTGTTCTTTATAGAATTAACGATTTTGTAACAAAATCTCAAGTCAATATGATCTGTGAGCAGAGAGTTATGAGTGAAACTATACCCGGATTTGGATGAAAAGAAAAATAGAGTAAAGGCAGGATTGGGATTTGTGTAGATAATGTATATGTGTGGATTTTTTTGTGTATAGAGAGAGTTAGAAGATGAATTTGAAAGTGAGATTTGATAGACATAATCTATGTAAGTTAAAGAAGAGATGAGCATAAGTTTGACACTCATTTGTTTTATAATTAAAATGTTATGCTCTTTCAAAAATAAGAAGTGTCTATTTCCAAATCTGCAAAGTTTGAGGGAGCATATCTTTGTGATTAGAGTAGTGATTTGAGCAAAATTTACTGGGATTTGTAGATGTATAAGTCTATTAGGTTGTCTAATAAATTGATTGCCATTGGAGTTATATTTGAGGAGTTATGAGGAAAATTGTGGTCGGATCTAGAGTTGTTAGAAGGCAAAATTAAAGAAGAAGGATGGAATCTATAACTCAAGTTTGGAGAGGACTTTTGGAGCAATATTTAGAGGGTGTTTACAACATGAGACAAGCTATAAGCTTACCATATTTCAATATTTAGGTCTTCTTTAATGAAGAGCAATGAAGGTGTGAAGCAAAGGAGGTCTAGAATTGAAGGCTACAAGGAAGGGTAACTTTGACAATGTGCTTCTCTCCAACCACAATAGCTATGATCAAAATGTTTTTAGGATTTTCTTTTTTACTCTTTTAAGTACATTGTGTCCAAATTTTGCCTCAATTGATGTCATATCTTAGGATTTATGATTGAAATTGAAAGCAGGTCTCTAAAGGCAGAATATACTAGGATTAAAAAAGTATGTTTTTTATGTAAATTCTTCAATTTTATGAACTTTTATGAATCTCATCTTGCACTTGAGAAACTAGAGGCACAAAAGATCCAGTGTTTCTTAAGGCTAAGACTCTCACCACGACACCGAGACTTTTAGTAGCCCCAAATGTGGAAGGTAGTGAAGAACTTTGTGCTATCATGTGACTTTTGTTCAAGATCAAAGAATCCTCAACATTGCCCTTATGGGCTTTTACAACCTTTGCTAATTCCAAAGCAATCATGGTCTTCAGTATCTATGGACTTCATCACAGATTTGCCACCTTCTGTAACATTTGATGCTATCTATGTAGTAGTAGATCAGTTTACAAAGATAACGTATTTTGTTCTATGCAAAAAGACAACTTCTTGTGAAGAAGCAACAAGGTTGTTTATTGACAATATATATTGGTATCATGATTTACTGGATGACATTATTTTAAACTAAAGGTCTTAATTTATATCAAAGTTTTGGAGGTCGCTTTTTGATATACTGAGGATAGATATCAAACTCTCTTCTGTCTTCCATCCTCAAACTGATGGTCAAAAAGAGCGAGTTAACCAAGTCTTGGAGTAATATCTACAATGTGCAATCAACTATCAAGAAGATGATTGGACTACATATCTACCATTGGCAGAGTTTACATATAACAATTTAGTCCATGCCTCAATCCAACAAACACCTTTCTTTACAAATTATGGATATCATCCAAAACTTGATTTGTTGGATAAATCCAAAGATGAAAATCTAGCAGCTAAAGATCTTGCAAAGCATTTAAGGGAGATCCAGACCACCTTGAAGCTTCAGTTACAGGTAGCTCAAGACTCGTACAAAGCTTCTGTAGACAAATTTCAGAAGGATTTTCGTGCTTTTCAAATTGGAGATAAGGTTTGGCTATTGTGACAAAACATCAAGACCACTTGACCTTGCAATAAGTTAGATTATAAGAAGTTGGGACCATTCTCCATTCAAGAGCAAATCAATCTGGTGGCTTATCAACTGAAACTATCCACATCCATGAAGGTACATCCAGTCTTTCATGTTTCTCTTCTAGAAGCTTATAGTGAATTAACTTTACCAGGACGGATACAGCCACTACCATCTTGTATTGAAATCGAGAACCACATAGAATATAAGATGGAAGAAGTCCTTGATTCGCGTCGGAGATGACAGAAGTTGGAATATTTAATTCAATGGCATGGCTATGATGTAAATAAGCAAACTTGAGAGCCAATAGAAAATGTAACAAATACGCTGTCGTGGTGAGAGTCTTAGCCCTAAGAAACACTGGGTCTTTTGTGCCTCTCGTTTCTTAAGTGCAAGAAGAGATTCATAAAGTTCATAAAACTGAAGATTTTACATAAAAACATACTTTATTAATCTTGCCATATTCTGCCTTTAAAAACCCGCCTTCAAATTTGCCCATAAATCCTAGGATATCATATCAATTGAAGCAAAATTTGAACACAAAGTACTTAAGGAAGTAAAGAAGCAAACCCCATAATCCTTTTGATTATAGCTCATGTGGTTGGAGAGAACCATGTTGTCAAAGAAACCCCTCCATGCTGCCTTTGATTCTGGACCCCCTTTGCTTCACACCTTCATTGCTCCTCATTATCAAAACCCCAAGTATTGAAATTTGGTAGGCTTGTTGCTTGCTTTATGTTGTAAACATCCTCCAATTTTTGCTCCAAAACTCCTCTTGGAAATAGAGTTATAGACTCTACTCTCCTCCTTTAATTCTGTCTTCTACCAACTCTAGATCCGACTACAAATTTCCTCATAATTCTTTAACCATAACTCCAATAGCAATCAATTTTTTACACAACTTAATAGACTCATATATCTACAAACCCCAACAAATTTTACTCAAAATGCTACTTTGATCACAAAGATATGCTCCCCCAAACTTCACTGACTTAGAAATAGACCCCTATCACTTTGAAAGAGCATAACATTTTTTTTATAAGATAAATGAGTATCAAACTTACCCTCATCTCTTTCTTAACTTGCTTAGATCACGTCTATCAAATTTCACACTCAAATTCACTCCCTAACTCCATTCATACCCAAAAAAACCCACACACACACTCTGCCCATACAAACCCCAATTCTGCTTTCACTCTATTTCTCTTTTCACCTACATCCGGTTACAATTTCACTCATAACTCTTTGCTCAAAGATCATATTGACTTAAGATTTTGATTCAAAGTAGTAAACTCAATAAGAAACACAACCCCAACAAATTTTGCCTCTAAAGTCCAAATGGTTCTCAAGAGCCGAGGCCCGAAATTTAGTAAACCTCACTGCCCTAGTCTTAAACACCTGCAACTTTGACGACTCATATCTCCCTTGATACTTAACCAAAAGACATAAAAATTATTTCTATATGTTCCTTATCTTGTCTACTACAAACCCACAAAAAATTTCACTTAAAATCCTCTCTAAGCTTCTTCTACACACAAAAACGTCTACTGCCTATCAAAAGGAAACCCTATCTCTCCAAAAAGAACCTCTCTTCTTCTTCACGACCCCCTTCTTGTCCTCCCGGCCTGGTCTTCCTTCTTCCCTTGGTCAAAGAGACACCTCAGCCATATCTTTCCACCTCTTCAATCCTTTCTTTTGGATTAATTTGAAGGAATCTCACCTTTTGAGGTAAATTTCTATTCTACCTTCTTACTACCATTTTTTTCTACCCACTTCTCTTCTAATTTCAGCCCACAACATTTAAGTTTAGATCTAAAATAGAAGAGAATAAAGGTAAAGTAGATTTAAGATAAAATAGAAAAAAAATCTAATAAGTAGAAAAAACAATTAAGATTAGATTAGAGATAAAAGAGAAAGAACTACATCCTTCACTGCCAAGTCAAAGAAGCTTGTGTGGTTAAGTTCTTAGCTACTTTGGAGTTGACGTGGGTTCGAATCCACTTGACTTCACTGTAGAATTCCTTGGCTTCTTGACTTGGTACTGCTAGTGGGAATTTCAGCAGGAAATTAGTAGTTTGGCCTACCTATCATCCCTGAGCTTGTGATAAATATTATAACCTTCAAGATAATGTGGTTATAACCACAACCCTTTCTCTTTTTCATCCTCTCTTCTTCTAATCTTAATCTTTTTATTTTAACACATTCCTTTATATCTTTCACACTATGTTTTAATTTACAACATGACAACGCTACAAAAGGTATAGGAATTTCATAGACAATATGTTGATAAACCAAAAGTCGGTCATTGATGAAATGTGAAGATGAAACCTTCTCCGAAGGAATGTAAAAGCAAGATCTAGGCCTTGTCAAAATATAATTTGTTGCATTTTATTTTCTTATAGTTTCAAGATATATAATCTCAAAGTGTATTTAGATATGGCTAGTGGGAATGAAGATACTGCACTAGTGATGCCATCTCAACCGAGTAGCTCATGGCATTGACCTCAAGATGTAGAATTAGAAGAATCAAGAAGACGTCAAAGAATACCAAGTAGCAGGTCACTCGTGATTGTTTTTGAAGCTGAATCAACTCATGAAGGTAGTGGCGAAAGGATATTTTTATGTCGCTTCCACAATAAAGACACAAAAGTTCAGGCATGGTCTCAAGTGAAAGCTGTTGGTCATTACCGATGGTTACAAGGACCTATGAATCATCTGCCTTGTGAACGACAACTGGAATATATTGTAGAGACTATGCGTCAAATCTTTGATTTTTTATGTTTGTGAGCATACATCTCAAATGGCTTCTCGCAGATCTTGAAGCTAGAAGAGAAGGTGATGTCAAGGACATACTTGTCAAAACCTTCTAAAATATTTTAGAAGATTTTTAAAATTCTCTAGAATCTTCCAAAACCTTCTAGTATCTTTTAAGTAGATATAAGTTGCTTGAAAAGCTTTCTAGTTGGTGGAAGTTATTTGAGAAGCTCCCTAATTGGTGGAAGTTATTTGAGAAGCTCCCTAGTTGGTGGAAGTTGCTCAAGAAGCTTCCTAAGTAGGAATATATATTAGAGTCAAGGCTGAAGAGTTCTTTAGTCTCAACAACACATCTCTTGGAGCTCTAGCTCACCTTTCTGGTGTTGTTACTTGTATTCATCTGATTAATCTAGTTCTTGCCAGTTCTTCTTGAATTTCTTATTTAGACTTTCAGTCTATATTCTACGTCCATAACACGACCTTTTTTTGGTGCTTTAGATTTGAAGGTATTCAGTACTAAGATTTCTACTATGATTGGATGTCTTTATTTTCCGACCTTTCTAATTCAGATGTTATACCTCGTGCCTTGAATTCTCTATACTTATTTGGACAGTTTGTTGCCTTGTGATTGAGTCTTCTATAATATAGACATAGATTTTCTTGCCAACGTCTAGTCTTTTCTACTGGTGTTAATGACTTGAATTGAGTAATATTAATCTACATAGGTTCAAGTTATGTTAATGGCTTCTCTGATACTCTTGAAGACATACTTTGATAGATATTGCTGAAAATTAATGGCCTTTCTTGTCGTAACTCAAATAGGCAATTGTCACAAGTAATGGCTTGAGCTATGAATTCTTCTAAGCTTTCAACTCTTGACATTGTGATGAATAGATTTTTTATATCGTCCTTCAGGCCATAACAAAATTGAGTCATAAATGCCTTATCATTTCAATCGAGATCACAAGTAAGTTATTGAAATTCTGTGGCATAAACTATAGTTAAATATTGTTCTTGTCGTAGATTTTTAATCTTCCTTTCAACCACCCTCTCTCGATCACTATATCCAAATGTAGCAGTAAATCTTTCCATAAAAGCTTCTAAATTGTATAAGATTCAAGAATTCTTTTCTAACAGTGGAGCAAAGAATGATCGAGCACTTCTTGATAAAAGGGTGCCCACAAAAGTAACTTGAATGAATCCATCTGGATAACAAGAAGGATATAGTCGTAAGTAAAGTCATACTTTTTATATAAACCCTCAAAAATTGGATCTTGTTCCATCAAATTTATCATGCATACTAACTTTTGGCTTTTTTATGACAATCTTTGGAGCTTTTAGAGGAGTTATGTACATAGCTTGTCTACTGCCTACTTCCTTCAATTGAATAATCTCTTATTGTAAATTATGAATTTTTTACTTAGCTTCTTTGGATACTTGCTTCATTTGCGGTTTTTTTTTTGGATTGCAAAGGAATATCATTTCTTCTCATATAATATCCAAAAGAGCTTAAAGATTTACAAGAGTCACCATTCTATTCTTTATTTGTGAGGATGCACCTCCATTAATCTGATCTATTTCCATATTGATAGAGAGGAAATCAATAGACCATTAATGTAGTATTTTCTATACTAAAAAGAATACTTCTAAATAGTTAATTTAGAGGAGGATAATTTAAAACCTCTTAAATGCAATATATCTTAGAAAATAATCCATTCTTTCTAAAGAAAAAATCAATTGCAATAAGTAAGTATATCAATCTAGAAGGGGATAGTCCGCACTCCTCTAAAATACAATATTATCTTGAAGAGGGATAATCCACTTTCTATCAAGAGATCAAAGCTTTGATATGATTATATAAGTTAGTCTTGCCAAACTGTTATGGATGCAAGATAGTGGGTTAGCAAAGAAACAAAGTGAAGATTTCAGAACTAGAACAATTTCAAGAACAAAGAATTGGATGGACAATAACAAGAACTGGATCCAGAACAAGAAATTAGATTGATATTAAGAGGCAAGACCATTCAAATAAGCTCAAAATTTGGGAAAACATAATTCATACCTTTGATCCTCATCACATAAATTTTGAGCTATGAATTCATTGCTGATCGTTAGATATCATCAAATCCTTGGCAGATACTTTTAAAAGTCAAAACCCTAGACACCTGAGAACAAATTTGCCATTACTCCCTAATCAAAGTCTCAATTGATATGAGATTTTAGACATACACTGTTTATAGTATAAGTAATATGTACACAAAAAATGAGCTTCAAATTCTTCTTGAAACTCAAGTTCTAGCTTAAAGCAAATCCTCCTATTTATCTAACTTCTTCAAAACCCTAGTTTAGTTTGTTGGGTTTAACTAGCCATATCTCATTCAATCTAAACTCATTTCTATCAATTCTTGGATGTAAAATGTGTAGCTTGAAGTCTAGTTTCTAACCCAACTTTTGGATTTCTTGCTAGTATCTTAAAACTTCTAATACACCCTGAAAAGTGACAGTAGGTGTCATATTAGTAGTCTAAGTTCAAACAAGCATATCTCTCTCATCTAAGCTCCGAATCCTGCGTTTCTACCACCTAAACTCATGCCAAGAAGAACCTCTCTCTGAATACTTCTCTGCATTTGCCAAAAAACCCCGTCTTCTTCTCCTCCGAGCTCGTCAAAGAAGTCGCAGCCAAGGTCTTCAAAGTCCAAGTCAACAATTAATAGTTTAAAGTTATAAAAACCCCAAATCTAATCCTCCAAGTCAGCACTATTAATGGTAGCCGACTATTGACATCCAAATCTACTATTTATCCTTGATAAAATCCTAAATTCAACCTCAAAGTCAAAACTCCTTATATCTACAAATATAACCCTGAATCTACTAAAATCTAAGATTGGAAAAAAGATAAAAGAAATAAAAGAAAGTTTCAAGGCTAAATCAAAGATAAAATTAAGATTAAAGATAAGATAAAATTTTAACCAAAGAAAAAGAAAGAAAGTGAGAAATTTTTCCTAAACTATATAAAAACTTAGATTGGTAAGAAGAAAGAAAGAACTTAATAAAATTTTGAAGAAAAGATAGTTAAGTTAGGTTTTTATATATGGATGTATTTACTTCATGACAATGGATCACAAGAATCTTGAGTATTTCATGTCAACACGTGTTTTAAATCGTCGTCAAGCTCGTTGGAGTATGTCTTTGTCAAGATTCAAGTTCATTATCACATATAGGCCAGGAAAACAACAAGGTTTGTCTGATGCCCTTTCTAGACATTCTTATCTTGCTCCAAAAGAAGAAAATGCAGCTTTTGATTAACAAAGAATGACCCTCTTGAAGCCAAAACAATTTTATCTTCGAGCAATCAAATCAACATTGACCGTTGATTTGAATTTTCTCAAGAAAATCTAGTCAAGTATGTCCTCAGACCCTCTTGTTCATGATATTAAGAATAATTCATCTAAGTCTCATGATACTTCTAAGTTTGAATTCAAGAATAATCTACTCTACTTTGAGGGACGCTTGTATATCCCAGAAGGCGAAGCACGACTACGTGCTCTTGAAGCTCGTCACAATTTTTCCGCAGCAAGACATTTTGGGTACAACAAGACTCTGAAACTAATATCAAGAGATTTTTGGTGGCCTCAAATGTGGAAGGCAGTTAAGGAGTTTGTATAATCATGCGATGTCTGTTCAAGATCAAAAACCCCTCGTCATTGATCTTACGGACTTTTCCAACCACTACCTATACCAGAACAACCTGGTGTATTCTATAGGACCTCTAATATGCATCCAACTTGCAAGACACATATCAAACTTGCAAGACAAGTTTCCTATATGTGTACCATGTACTTTGCTTGTTCCATAAGCTACCAATATGTGCAACATGTAGCTAGCTTGTTCCACAAGTTATCAATATGTGCGACATGTGGCTAGCTTGTTGGCCAAGTTTTTAACCTATCAATCACCTATAGGCATGTATTAAAGGTGAATCTACGTCTATAAAGCTTTTAAGAAGCTATTCTATAAGATATTATCAAATTAATCTACTTCTATCTACTTCTATCTATTTATATTAATTAAATAATTATTAAAATAAATCTTGATTGTGACACTTATATATATCTTATAAAGCAATCTTTTCATCTTTTTATAAAATTATTTCTTATTGTAGAATATTAATAAAAACTCCACAATATTATATCAAATACATCTTTATATATATCCTAGCTTTGACATATGTTTGTCCTCATATATTATTTTTTTTTTCTAATTTTATCACTTTGATTTCTAAATCTTTTATTCTTTTTACCAATCCTTTTATTCTATCTTTTTATGGTATAATTATAGATATAGAAATTAAAATAATAAATATTGATATAGCATATTTTAGTAGTTATTTTTGATATATTATAATTAGCATAGGCCTAACTTCTTATCAAACTACTACCTTACTTCTCCAATATTCTCTTTTAGCAACTACATTCACTACCTCAAAGATCTTTTTTTAATAATAATAAGTCTATTATCCTCTATATTATCTTCCAATACTAAATCAAATTCTCTCTATAACTTATTATTGACTGACTGAAGATATAATTCTACCTTATCATTTTTAAATATGAACTTTTTTATCTAAGACAATTAAAAAAACTATCTATTAAATTTTCAAAATAACTTTGTAACAACCAATTCCTTATTGGATCTATTTATCTACTATATGAATGATTTTTTAGCCACTCTATCTATATCATTTAAAGATTATTCTTTTTTTAATTAAAAGATGAAATCTATCTATTTAATTCCATGAGCTTAAATAATTCTTTTTATATGCTCTCGTAGCTTTGATGCAACTGCAAGCTCAAATATAAGGATCATTTTTTTTTCTAATATCTTATTCACTTCTATCTTTGGCAAATACTATTTCAGATACTTGGAGATGTTTCCACTATCAAACTAACATATTGCAACTTGATCGTGCTACAACTCAAATATTTCAAGCATTTTTACTTTTTATATAGTAATAGCAAGCAATGGAATACAAAGAAACAATGGCTACAATAAATCCATTTCTACCTTCATAATATCTTATCTTTGTTCAAATCTCACTTGCATTTGTTTTAATAAACAAAAAACTTACATATATTTTATAAAATTAGGTAATAAAACTTTTTCTACTATAACTTTTGTTGAATGAGGGTGGTTTGTGATGATTTGTAAATTCAGCACCTTAGTCATGGCTAATATTTTTGTAGTTGTGTAAATTTAACTTGAAGTAAGAAGTGATGTCTCTCCGCTTACATCCTTAGATTAATAAATTATCAATCCAATTCTACTTGTACTTTGTTTATAGATGTGGTCACATTAAAAATTTAATTTTAGATTATACTATCCTTGTTTAGTACCACTTAGCAAGTGACCAATCTTAATTTGATATTCTAAAATTTTTTTTATTCTCCCAAGTTTTAAAAAATATACAAATACTTCAATAATATCTATTTATATAAATATTAATAAAATTTATAAATAATTAAAGATATTAATAGTATAAGATAAATTTATTTGAAAATAAGTTTTTTTACATAAGATATTATATTTCATGTATATTACATAAGATATTATATTACTTGTATATTATTTTGTATCTTTATTGTAGCATTTCATGTGTTTCTTTTTATTTTTTTTATAACCTTAAAATGTGGATATTTGACTTAATTTGTTTTATGAATGAAAATCCAATCTTTGATCATACTTTTATAGATCCTACCACCACATTGTTTAAAATATCTACCATCTTGTCTTAAACTATTGTGATTTCTTCTTCTAAGACCTCCATCAATTTATTCTTGGTATCTTTGGAAATACTAATAGATTAACTCTCTTCTATATTAAAGCAATGCATAGCTAAGACATCCTACAACTCATCACTTGCAAAAACATCATTTAAATAGACCTAACAAGATTGGTTCTTTAAATATTTAATTGAAAAAAATTCATAAAATTTGCATTATTGATTTAGGCACCTCCATTTAAAGCATGTAGTGGTTCTTTACAACATCTTAAATGACATTAATAAGAAATATAAAAATATGATTTTTTTTATTTTATTTTTTATCATTGATTGACATTGTGGGAGGGCATACATTTTGTAAATTTAAACAAGTATAAGAAGGCCATGGGAGAATAAATAAACAAATAATAATAATAATAATAATAATAAATATTTATTTCTTGAAAATAAAATATTAGAATTGTAACATTTATTGCAAGATTGTATTTGTGTTGGATACAAGTAGGTATTCCAAACCACATGGGATGCATTAGATACTATTGCATTGTTGAACCTAGAGTGAAGTGAGATTAATGGTTGGAAAATCCCTATAGATTTGGTAGTGTTGCACATTCATGTGTAAGTTGTTGGTATAGATAGTGTTGTAATGACCTCTTCAAACTCACAATAGGTTTGAATTGTTGTCCATCTTTTTTGCAAAGAGTGCCCACAATACCAAAAATGTAAAGATGATGTTGCACTTAAATCCAAAAAACATAAATAGCATTGTAGTATATATATAGCCATGAGTGATTTTATTTAGGAGTAAGATAATACATTTGAATTGGCAAAATTTTGGCACAAGAGCCTTGTGTAGAGTAACATTTTGGTTGGATAAATGTAAAATTTTTGATAGATTCTTCAAAGATCTCGGCTTTCTCTTTGTTTCGATTTTGGGAAAAGGCCGTTTATTCAAGCCAAAATGTGTTGTAACGCATCTTGCAGTTTTGGCAACACATGTATGGGCTTCAGCGGATGCAGATTCCATGATGTTTATGAGCATGGTCAAGCTGTGATTCCAGAACTCATGATTACGTGAGAAGAGAGAAGTGAGGGCGAGGTGGGCGGAGAGGGGCGGTGCGGACATGATCGACTGTAGAGCTGTGGGGGATTCGAGGGCACTCAGGGGCGAAAGGCGTGGGGGAGGGGGGGGAAGGTGGCAGGAGGGTGGCAGAGGGTGCAAAGACATGACGGTGGCAGGATTCTGCAAAGGTTTGGAGCCCCCCGGGGGCTGGGTGCGCCGCGTGGCGCAGGGTTGCTGAGAGTGGAGGGCGGCAATGCAGTGCAAGTGCAGGTGCAGAGCAGGGCAGGGGGGCGTAGAGTGGGGGTGGGTGTGTTTGGTGGAGTGCGGGTAGGAGGAGGTGTACGAGTGTGGGTTTGCGTGCGGCTGTGTCAACATCGGGGCGGTGGCGCAGTTGGCTAGCGCGTAGGTCTCATAGCTACGAGAAATCCTGAGGTCGAGAGTTCGAGCCTCTCTCGCCCCACGGGCCGTCTTGGGGGTGTAGCTCAAATGGAAGAGCGCTCGCTTTGCATGCGAGAGGTACCGGGATCGATACCCGGCGTCTCCACACACTCTTTTCCCCTCCTTTTGCTTCTCCCACAACACCTCCCTTGTCACCCCCTCTCTCGCCGTCACGCTCCCTGTGCCTGCCACACCCAAACCGAGCTCATCCTCCGCGACTCGCGGTGGCCGGAGGGGGCTGCGGACAAACATCCACTCCGCTCGCCAAGTCATGTGTGAACATCGCACCATCGCTCCGCACGTCTTTGGGCGGATCCCTGCCGAATTTCAGCTCCATGATCACACCCTCCTCGACTTTAGAACGCCCTTCGGGCCGCCCCGCACCGCGGGCCAAGCCCACCAAATGCTCACCCTCACGCATGGCCCCAACGGTGACGGTTGGCTCGCCATGAGAGATCCTGAACACACACTCTCCGCAGCGGGCGCGTGCTGGGCCTTGCCTTCGTTGTTTCTGCTTTCGGGATACGAGATCCTGGACTACGATTCCACTCCTGATTCAACACACGCCCTCGGTCACCGAGGGTCAGGGGATGGGGGGTCAGACAGGGGGGGGGTTGCCCTTTGTAACAAGGTATTTGGGGCGGGCACCTCTCGCGCAGACGCGCGACTCCTCCTCTCATCATTTTGTAAAACCAGAAGGATCTGCTCGCTCCCGCGCCCCTCCCGCTTATTCTAGCCTCGCCGCGCCTCGGACCGACCAAAACCATATGGGTTTCTTCCAAGCTGCGTTCCCTCTCTCGCCCGCCGTGCCGCTGCTCATGAGTCGTCCAGGTCCCGCAGCAACCGGATGCCACCGAACGTTTAATTCACAGGCGCCACTTTCCAACCCATCAACACTTTCGATGTGTTCAGAATCACTCAGGGAGCAGCCGCCCAGGATATTGACTGCTGTCGCATGATTTTTACAAGGTCCGCTGCGTTTCTGTCGCACGCTTTGTATTCAAGTTCACTTCGAGCTTACATTTTTGTCGAAGAGTTACTTAAATTTGAGTACTTACGAAAGAGGCTTATTAGTGTTGGAAGGCGTTATCCTTGTTTTGACTGTTGCGTCAGCTGTTTGAGTGTGTGGTACATCTTTGGTGTTGTTTCTTTGTGATGGAGGTCTAGTGAAATTATGCAATGTAGCATCCAGGATAAAAGAAAATTATTTGCTTTACCTGGATGCTTGCTTCAGTTGAGTTCAAGGAGTAAATACACATTTTGTCTACTGTTATTGGGTATAGTCTTGTATAGGTGATGGTATTCATCAATGAGTGAGTTGTGGTGGATGACTTGCTTCTATGCCCCTTTTTATTACCATGTCTTACATCTATTTTTAGATTTATGTGCTGATGTATTTTTACTTGTTTTCATGATATTTTTATTGTTAGAGGTTTTGGAGTTGTATTTCTTTGTTTTTGATTTGGATTTTGGTGATTATTTACTTTTTTGTGTAGGTAGTCTTTGAATGATCATTCTTGCATGTTTAGCTCTTATGTCATACTTGATAAGTCTTTGTCTTTTAAAACATGTGCTTAGGATCATTTTCTTGCTAGAAAATAACATCATTGATACCCTGGTTGTAACAATCTAAGATCTTTATGAGTTTCTAGTATAGAATCATATGATATAAGTCTACATCTATATGTTCTTCAATCTTGGTGAAATAATCTATGCCTTGGGCAGTCATGCAATTCCAAACTATAAGCAAACAACCACCATTGTCTTGTGGTGTGAACTTCAATCTGAAAATACATTGGATATCTGACTGTAGAGAATTTATTTGTAACTTATTGACAAAGCTATATTAAATATTTTGTCTTTAATAAAAAGACAAATAACATGATAATATTATAAAAGAAAAATTATATTGATACAACTCTTCTTGTATTTAAGTAGGTTTATACATAAAATCCTTCTTTGGCATATAAAAAAATCTTACCACCTTTTTCTTTATAGAATCTCAAGTAACCAATTGATGATAAGTTAGATTGCTAGTAACTTTCAAGAAAAATCCATAATCCCCTTTCAAAACTCCATCTTCATATCAAAGTTTTATTATAACTCCATATATCCATTTTTCTACCTCTATAAAGTCTTGGCTCCTAAAAAATCCTTTTAGTTTGTACAAAAGATTCAAATTGCAACAAAAACCTTCAATAGCTTATTCACGCATAAGGATTTATTTCTTTCCAAATTTTAGAGTTCAATAACTCTTGATCCAATAGTTCAATTTTTATAAAAAAAATTCTAAAGTATAAATAATATTCTTAAGCTTTACCAAAAAAAAATCAACTATAGATTTGCTTCTGATCATTTGATATCTTAAAAACTCTAGCAGGTACTTAAAATCCTAGTTCAAAGATATCTAAGCACTATTTTTTTTATATCTCATTAATCCAAAATCTTCATACCACAAAATTTTTGTACATAGTCTTGTAACATGAATACATACACTTTTTAAAATTTTGAGCCAAAAATTTATCAAATTGCTTAAGATATAGCTCAAAACATAACCACTAGTTAAATAGGGTCACTTACTGCTTTTTGATTATAAGGACTAACCTCAACTCCCAATATCTCTTTTATTCTAGCTTGATGAAATCCAAGTTATATACAAAAATTATAGCCAAAAAAGTGCTCTTTTCAATCTTAGTTGCCAATCCTCTATTGCTTTCTGTATATGCAAGTTATGTCTAAAAGAGTGACAGTAGGTACAATTTTGACACCTTAATTTTGAGTGCTTATATTTTTTTCATAAAAAGTCCAAATCACACAAATTTTGTACCAAAACCATAGCCAAAAATCCAAACTTATTGATCCTAGCCTCCAATATTTGAATGTTTTCAAAAACCAAACCCTAATCCATAATAAGCCCTCAGATAGCCTCCTTGAAGCCCATTGAGTATGACTTTTGGCCAATAGGAATAGAAACTTCTATCATCCATCTCCATTCATCTACATGGATGGCTTAACTATTCCTTTTTACACTAAAAATCCCTTTCCAATCCTTTTTCTATTAAGATTATTACAATATGCATTCTAAACACCAAATAAAAGAAGTAAATAAGACCTCAAGGATTACCAATGTCTAACAAAGGTGATTCAAGATATATAAAAGTCATCATCAATATAAAATCAACTTCTAAATCACTATTAAAAAAAAAGTTATATAAATCTTAATAATAGTCTTTTTAAATGGATTCCTTCTAAAGTAATAATCTAATCACATTTTATAACCAATAAAATCCATTAATATGGCTTTTACTTTATTGTATAATAAATTTTATATTAAATATATATGTATAATAATTTCATATGGTAGCTGAACCTTAACATAACACTGTGCTTGATGGTGTCATGTTATATAAAATTTAGCTTAGGAATGTAATAGATATCTAATTGTGGAAGGATTTCAACTTTCCTTGAAGTTCTTCTTATAATAAAAAAGAAATACATGAAGTATTTAAAAACACCCATCTTAGCAATCTTAATTCTTTAAGAATCTTTAAGTGAATCAATTTTTACTTCTATCAAATTTGAATTATATTCTATGCAATCATAAACAATTTAAACAAGATCCTAAGTAAGTTCTAATATATCCTATGTACATTCTATTAATCCTAGAGAAATTCTAAATATATCTTATTAAATCCTAATCAAACTCTAAATAATTCTTAAATAAATCTTAAGTAATTTTAAAGAAATCCTAACTAAATCCTAATCAAATTCTAATTAAATCTTTAAGAAATCTTTACCAAATTCTAATCAACCTAATAGCAAATGAAAATCCTCATGACTTTTAAAACTAATTGTCAATTTTACTATATATATTTTAAAATTTTTAATCTTTTAGTTAAAAACATGGTCAACAAAATTGGAAAGAATTATACTTACGAATTGAGAGAAATGACACGTAAGCCACAAAGGTGTCAAGCAACCTTCTTTTTTTATCCTTAATGATGAACTCTTGACATTGTGATGTCTTCTTGTACTCTTAATTTTTTTAAAAAATTTGCATAAATATTGATATTTATATTAGCTAATAACCTACCAAATTTCATGTTAATTCCATTGGCGGATTGCTTTAAATCTTAGAAATGCTTACTAATCTTCAAACTACCAATTATTGATATCCTAACCTCTTTAAATTCTAATAATTTTGAATATGACCATCTAATTGAGTTCAAATTTATATCACAAATCAAGCACAAGTATATGCACAAACCTACAAAATTTCACTCTTAGATTTAGTACAAAATTCATAAAATTCACAATATTCTCCAAATTATAAATCCCACTTTATCTTTCAAAAACTAAATCATCCAAATTAAATCCTAACTTTCTATAGCTTTCACAAAGTTATTAAAATATTAAGTGACTTTAGACTATTTTATGTAAAAATTCCTTAGAGTCTTCTCTCTAAATCCACTCTTCAATCAAAAAAATAACTTCAAATATGTTGTAGGCGTGCAATTTTATGCCTTAGGATTTAGTTTTGGCCTTGGTTCACATATGGTCCTTCTTAGGTATCAACTTAAGCTTTTTTTTAATAATTTTTATTAAAAATTTTCTTTTATTTTTATCTAAATATGCCTATAATAGTTTTATACCTAATCTATCTTATCTTATTTTATTTATGGTCCTACAAAGTAGGTAGAAGTATTTTTGATAAAATAATAATATTAATTTTAAATTTTTATCTATCTCTCTATTTTTTATTTATAATTTCTAAAATTACTTTTTATTATTTTTTTTCAATAAAGTCCTTCTAAATCTTTAATTTTCATATATTCTTTCACCTAATAGCTATGTTATAATATGACTACAATTACTTGGAAAGTATAATTAGACAATATATATATATATATATATATATATATATATATTTTTTATTCTAACATCAAATCTATCCATCCTATCTTAGCTAGCTTATCTTGGTTTCATTTAACCACATAACTTTTTGCTAATATTCAATAGTCCAATGCTTATACCAATTGATAAAGTTTAAATGTGCTTGATATTGACAATGTGATAGCAATGACTTCTTGATCTTTGGTACTGCCTGCAATCCATTTGATTTGAATAAATTGTATGTTATATCAGCATACATGACCACATTAGTTTTACAAGTGAGACTTATAAAAGCTTCAACTATATTATCTATCTTTCTTGTTGTAATATTACATTGAACTTTTCACTTATCAGTTTCAATCAAAACTTATGATTAATTTGCTTTAATAGTAGAATATCTTAGGATATATTTTTTGCAAATTTGACCAATCATTGTAAAGATAATACCAAATTGAACTGATACCTTATGCTTTGAAAGCCCTCATTCCAATAGTTGTACATCCATATTTTCTTTATTATATGCAATAGCTTGTGTGGTGACATTGAGATAGTCTAAGTGAGTGCGGTATAATTATTAGACTAGTAAAGATGCTTATATATATAGGCAAAAGAGCATAACAACATCCTACAAAATTAAAGAGATAAAAGAAGTACAATAATGAATAAAATAATACAACGATGAGTGACAATGGAGGTCGTATTGGTATTTGCAATGAATAATAAACAAATAATTAAAAAATTATTTGATTGAATAATACATTATCGTATTAGAATTATTTATTGTATATAAATTTTATTTAAAATATATAATATATTCATAGGTTCTAGTATGTATTGGAATGGTTAGTAAAATAAATTTAAGGGATTTGATACAAGAAACTTTATTTTAGATTTTATTTATTTAATTTGATTATAGCTTTTAAATTATATGGAATCTAAATATTTAGTTTGAAGCCTTAAGAGAAGATTAGAGTCCAAAGATAAAAAAATTAAACTACTAAGAGGCTTATTTGGAAGGATGAAGATAAATTGTTGATGAATGAAGGCAAGGGATGAAGCTGTTCACTCCTATTGTTCAATGGTCATGTCCAGTAGGCTTTGAGGAGGCTGCTTGCAACAAGAATAAGGATTTTGGTGACATTGAAGAAGGAATTTGAAAATTAAAAATTAGAATTAAAAAGCTTATTTTTTGTATTACAATTTTTCTATAAAAATTGAGAGATTTGGAGTTTTTATGAAGGAGCAATAGATGCTTGAAATAAAGATGTACAAATAGTACCTATTGTGACTCTTTTGAGGATTCAAGGAGTTGTATGGAAGCTCTTAGAGATTGGGAGGTGCGGCTAGAAAGTTCATTTTAAGATCTACATTTGATGTAGAAGAATTACTACTTTTGAAATTTTAAAGAAAGAGATATCATAAGTCAAAGATAATAGAGTGAATTCCAAGGCAATAAGTAGACTATTTTATTGATAGTGATGGTTTTTGCCATATCTTGAGCTTTTGGACAAATTTTTGTCTAAATTAAAATAGAATAAAGATGAAAAAAAATTATTTTAAGATTTAATTTTTTTTTTAATATTATAGTCAATATTTTAAGTTGTCCAAATTTTTTTCAAACTATTTTTTATAAATAAAAATATATAAATATTTTTATTATGTAAAATTTATCATAATTAAAAATAGATGATAGATTTTATCTTATTTTTTTTTCATTAAGAAGATTCTCAATAGCGGAGATTAATTATAAAATTCATAAAAAAAAACTTCTTACTATCATAGATTCATTTTAAGATTGGAATTATTATCTAGAAGGCACTTCTAATTTAATCATAATTTATGTTGATTACAAGAATCTTGAGTCTCTTTGTAAGCATATATATTATATTATTGCCAAGCTTGTTATAGCATGTTATTGTTAATAATTAATATTACATATTATTTTGAAATCCAATAAAACTTATTGAATTTTCTATCTAAATATTTTTATATTATATCAAAATAGTAAGATATCATATATAATTAATAATAGACTAACGTCTTGAAATTCAAACAATTGTATCTTTAAGCTATTAAGTCAACAATTCTAATAGTTATTATTTTTTTGATAGAATTTATTTAATTATATTAATAAATATTCTTATTTTAGATATATAAAAATATTTATTATATTTTTAGAAATTTTAAGTTTAAAATAATATTTTATATTATTAAAAAAATTTATATATTTTAAAAGATTAAGCACAATTATATGTAGTTTAAAACTAATCACATATACTTTAAGCATACCATGACTTTTTAATAGTTAAAAATTTTAAATTCAAGAAAACTTTGGAAGTTATTTATGTGATTTTTAGATGTTTTAAATTAAAAAATTATATATAGATATTTCTTAATCTTGTGAAGATATCACGGACACAGAATACAAAGAGGAAATCTAAACAAGAATTTCAAAGAGAACTGGCAAGAACTAGATTGATCAGATGAGTACAAGAGTAACACCAGAGAGGTGAGCTAGAGCTCCAAGAGATGTGTTGTCGAGACTGAAGAACTCTTTAGCCTCGACTCCTATATATACTTCTAAATAAGAAACTTCTTGAGCGACTTCCAACAACTTAGGAAGCTTCTCAAGCAGCTTTCATGAATTAGGAAGCTTCTCAAACAACTCCTACTAGCTAGAAAACTTCTCAAGCAACTTCTACTAACTAGGAAGCTACTCAAGAAACTTCCACTAACTGCTAATGGAAACTTCTAAGGAGGTTCCAGAGACTTGCTTCTAGAATGTTCTAATTTCTAGAAGGTTCTAAGACTATGTCCCTAACATCACCCCCTCCTTTAGCTTCGAGGTCTCCAAGAAGCAATGTTGTTGTCAGTCAATACCAACACAAAAAAATGAAGATCTGTCGTATAACGTCTGCTATGAATTCCAATTGTCTTTCACGAGGCAAGTGGTTCATCGGTCCTTGAAGCCAATGGTAGTAGCCCACGCCCTCAACTTCTGACCAAGCATGAACTTTTGTGTCCTCATTGTGGAACTGTCTTGCAAACATACCTTCTGGCTGACCATTGTAAGCAGGCTCGACTTCAAATACAATCACCAGTGATCGGTTACTTGGTATCCTCCGTCGTCATCGTGGTGCAGGTGGTTCTTCATCTCGAGGTCACCTTTGTGAGCTAGTAGGTTGAGATGATATGATTGGCATGGTATCTATCTCTTGGCTATCCATGTCGAAAGACCAAACTATGGCTATCAGAAAAGATCTACTCTATCTTGGAGAAAATAACCACATCAACTATGAATTTTGGAAGTGTTTTTCCCTCTTTTTATGTTACTAGATGAGCAAGCTTCAGAAAGAAGTTATCCTCGAACCGGCTTAGGTTTCTGAGGATATTGTTGATGAAACTCTTGTATCTTTTGCGGCGCATTGGCGAGATTTTCGGCCGGCTCCCATATTTGCTCATTGATATCAGAGCCTCTCCAATGTACAAAATACTCCAATTTTCTCCATTTACGCCGTGAATCTGGCACCTTTTCTACCTCGTATTCCTTGTGGTTCTCGATTTTGATACTAGATGGTGAACTTTGTACTCTTCCAAGAAAAGACGATTCTCGATAAATCTCCAACAAAGAAACATGAAAGACTGGATGTACTTTCATAGCAGCTAGTAACTCTAGACAGTACGCCATTGGATTGATTTGCTTCAAGATGACAAATGGTCCCAACCTCCGGTAGTCCAACTTATCACACGGCTGCTTGGTCTTGATATTCCGTTGAAATAGCCATATCTTATCTCCAGTTTTAAAAATAGCTGCTTGATTTCGAAGTTTATCTGCGGATGTCTTATAAGACTCTTGAGCAGACTGCATTTGCATCTTTAATATAGTTTGAAGCTCTGATAGCTGCTTCACAAATCCTTTATTTCTTTGTTTTGTTATTAGATTGATGAACCTTAATCAGCTTTAGATGAAATGCAGCATAGTTAGAAAGAATGGTGTTTGTTGAGTTGATGCATGCAAGGTGTTGTTATATGCAAACTCGGCTAACGATAGATATATGGCCCAATCATCTTGCTGATAGTTGATGCTGCATCTTAGATACTGTTCCAAAACTTGATTCACCCGTTCCGTTTGGCCGTCAGTTTGAGGATGGAAAGTTCAAAAAAGCTTGGTATCCACCTTCAATATTTCAAAA
>JAWRVF010001331.1:0-80556 GCA_036785485.1 Physcomitrellopsis africana
TTTCTCTATATCTCACAAACCCAAAACCCCAATGCCACAAAAATTTTGCACATAGTCTTGTGACATAAACATATATACTCCTGAAAATTTTGAGCCAAAAATCTATCAAATTGACTAAGATATAGCTCAAAATGTAACCGCTACTTAAGCAGAGTCACTTACTGCCTTTAGCTTACAAGCACTAACTTCAACTCGCAATATCTCCTTGATCCTAGCTTGGATTTTATCGAGATATACGTGAAAAGTGTAGCCGAGAAAGTGCGCTTTCCAACCTCAGTCGCCGATCTTTGATTGCTCTCTGTATGCGCGAGATATACCCAAAAGAGTGACAGTAGGCCCAAAATCGACACCCTAACTTTGAGCGCCTATAACTTCTTCATTAAAAGTCCAAATCATGCAAGATTTGCACCTAAACCATACCCAAAAACCTAAACCTGATGACCCTAGCCTCCGATGTTCGACTCCTTTCGAAAACAAAACCCTAACTCCTAATAAACCCTCGGGCAGCCTCCTTGAAGCCCATTGGGCATGATTTTTGGCCAATTAGAATAGAGATTTCTATCATCCACCTCTATTCATCCACATGAATGGCCAAACTACCCTTTTTACACTAAAAACCCTTTTCTAACCCTTCTTCTTATAAGATTTACATACTTGGTGCTTTAAGCACCAAATAAAAGAAGTAAATAAGATCTTAAGGATCACCAATGTCTAACATAGGTCACTTAAGATATATACAAGTTATTATCCATATAAAATTAACTTCAAAAGTCACTACTAAAAGAAAATAAGGTTGTATAAACTTTAATAATAATCCTTTTAATAGATCCTTTCTAAACTAGCAACCTAATCACATCTTATAACTAATAAAATCCACTAATATGACTTTCATTTAGTTGAGTGATAAATTGTACATTAAATATATATGTACAATTTTTTCACATAGTAGCTGAACCACAACACGACACCGTGTAGCTAGAACCCTGTACAATTCCCAGTAAAGGTCCTATTCTCTCCTCAGAACCCTCTCCTTGTTTTATGATAGATGTATATTTAGGACCAAAAAATTACAGAGCCTCTGCCTTATTAGATTCAAGAGCCTCAACATGTTTTCTAGATGAACAATTTGTTAAGAATCGTAAAATACCTTTAGTACAGAAACCTAAACCCGTACATGTAGAAGTCATAGATGGTCACCCATTGTCCTCAGGGGATGTCACTCATGAAACCCGTCCTATAAAAGTAACAATAGATGGTCATAATAACTATGTAACCTTTAACATAATTAAATCTCCGTCTAATCCAGTTATTCTAGGTTTATCATGGCTAGAAAAATATAACCCTCAAATAGATTGGAATCCTTGTAGACTTGACTTTTCTCAGGATATTATTAAACATCCTACCGATCCAATAAAAAGCTACAAGCCTGGTATAATAAAACTTGTACTTATAGGTGCAAAAGCTTTTATACACGCAGCAAAAGAAGGATCAACTTTTGCTATTTACGCAACACCCATTTCTGATAGTGGAAAGGCTTCAAGTGGCATTCCAAGCCAATACCGAGACTATCAAGATGTTTTTGAGAAGAAGAATGCTGATATTCTTCCGGAGCATCGCCCATATGATTGTTCGATTGATCTCAAAGAGGGATCTCAGCCTCCTTTTGGACCAATCTATAATTTATCACAAAATGAGTTGGCTGAACTCAAGGAGTATATTGAAGAGAATCTGGCCAAGAACTTCATACGCCATTCCAAATCTCCTGCAGGAGCTCCAATTCTATTTGTGAAGAAAAAAGATGGATCATTACGAATGTGTGTGGATTATCGAGGACTTAACAAGATCACTATCAAGAACAAGTACCCACTATCTTTAATCTCTGGACTTCTTGATCAACTGAATCAAGCTAAGATCTATACAAAAATAGATCTATGAGAAGCATACAACTTGGTTTGCATTAAAAAAGGAGATGAATTGAAAACTACATTTTGAACAAGGTATGGACATTTCGAATATAATGTTATGCCTTTTGGACTCACAAATGCACCAGCTGTTTTCCAACATCTCATGAACAATGTTTTTCATGAATTCTTAGATGATTTTGTTGTTTGCTACCTACACGATATTGTAATCTACTCTAAGAATGTAGAAAAGCATGAAATAAATGTTCGTCATGTCTTACAAAAACTCAGAGAAACAGGATTGTATGCCAAGATGGAAAAGTGTGTATTTCTTACTACTCAAGTTGACTTCTTAGGATATATCATCTCGAATGATGGCCTCATGATGGATCCTAAGAAAGTCCAAACAATCATGAATTGGAAGATTCCAAAAATAATAAGGGATGTACAATGTTTTTTAGGATTTGCCAATTACTATCAAATCTTCATCAAGAACTTCTCTCAAGTTGCAGCCCCACTTACACGTTTGACTTGTAAGGACAAGCTCGAGTGGAGTAAAGAAGCAGAAGTATCATTTGAAGCTTTGAAGATAGCTTTTACTTCTGCACCAATCTTGTATCGCGTTGATTTTTCCAAGGCATTCTTTATGGAAACAGACGCATCTGACTTTGCTTTGGGCGCAGTATTGTCACAAATGGGAACAGATGACAAACTCCATCCAGTAGCTTTCCATTCCAAGAAATTTTCGGCAGTAGAGATCAACTACGAAATCCACGATAAAGAACTCTTCCCAATTGTGGATTCTTTTCAAGAATGGCGTCATTATCTAGAAGGCGTTTCTAGTCCAGTCACCGTATATACGGATCACAAGAACCTTGAGTATTTCTTGTCAGCACTCGTGTTGAATCATCGTTAGGCGTGTTGGAGCATGTCTCTATCAAGATTCGAGTTCATTATTACATATCGGCCAAGAAAACAACAAGGTCTGTCCGATGCACTTTCTAGACGTTCTTATCTTGCACCAAAAGAAGGAGATGCAACTTTTAATCAACAAAGAACGACTCTCTTGAAGCCGGAGCAATTTTATTTTTGGGCAACAAAATCAACATTAACTGTTGATTCAACTTTTCTCAAGCAAGTCCAGTTAAGTATGTCCTCAGATCCCCTTATTCATGAAATTAAGAATAATTCTTCTAAGTCTCATGATATTTCAAAGTTTGAATTCAAGAAAAATCTACTCTATTTCGAAGGGCGCTTATATGTTCCAAAACGTGAAGCATGATTACGTATTCTTCAAGCTCGTCATGACTTCTTGGCAGTAGGACATTTTGGATACAATAAGACTCTACAGTTGATATCTAGAGATTTTTGGTAGCCTCAAATGTGGAAGGGAGTCAAAGATTTTATAAAAACATGTGATGTTTGTTCAAGATCAAAAACTCCTCGCCACCGACCCTACGGACTTCTTCAGCCATTATCCATTCCAGAACAACCATGGTCTTCTGTGTCTATGGATTTTATCACAGATCTTGCAAACTCGGGTTCTTATGACTCTATATTCGTGATAATAGATCGTTTCACTTAGATGGCACATTTTATACCATGTAAAAAATCTATCACAGGCAAAGAAACAGCTAAGCTTTTCCTTGACAATATCTACCGCTATCATGGATTATCTAAGGATATTATATCGGATAGGGGAACTCAGTTTGTATCGAGATTTTAGAGAACGCTTTTCAAGATTCTAAAGGTGGATATAAAGCTATCTTCAGCTTTCCATCCTCAAACTGATGGACAAACGGAGCGCGTAAATCAAGTCTTGGAATAGTATTTGAGATGTACCATCAACTATCAATAAGATGATTGGACAACTCTTTTACCATTGGCAAAGTTTGCTTATAATAATACGGTACATTCTTCTATACAACAAACATCTTTCTTTGCCAATTATGGTTACCATCTACAACTTGATCTTTTTGACTATTCGAAAGTTGACAATCCTACGGCGGAAGACTTGATAAATCATTTGTTAGAACTACATACAACAATGAAGGCACAATTAAAGGAAGCTCAAGAACGACAAAAGATAAACGCTGATGCATATCAAAATGAACAACCACAACTCAACGTAGGCGACAAGGTATGGCTACTTTGTCGCAATATCAAGACTACGCGACCTTGTGACAAGTTGGACTATCGTAAGCTTAGACCTTTTCGTATTTTTAAACAAATTAATCCAGTTGTATATCGATTACGCCTACCAGAGTCTATAAAGATCCACCCTGTATTCCACGTGTCTCTTCTTGAACCATATAAGACAGTGAACATACCAAGAAGAAGACAAGTGCCACTTCCTCCTATAGAAGTGAACAATAATGATGAATTTGAAGTAGAAGAAGTCTTAGATTCAAGGCGGTGCCGAAATAGGTTGGAATATCTTGTTCACTGGCATGGATACGATATTAGTGAGCGCACATGGGAACCAGCAAAAAATCTGGCGAATGCAGCGAGGAAGGTGGAGACCTTTCATCAACAACATCCATCGAAACCAAGATGAAGACTTTTCCTATAAAAGAAACAAGATGTAGGCAAGATAACATTCAACTTTCTATCCTTGTTTGTAGCTTCTTTGTATTTTGTGACGCTAAAGAGATGGAGAATCAACAGCCAGCGGATTTGACTCAAGAGCCTTCATTTGCTGACCTATCGGACGAGACATTGCGACTGTCACAACCCTCAAGACGACGCAACCGAGATGAAGATCTTCAAGAACGACATGTTCTTCCTCGAATAGATGGCGAGATACAACGTGTTTGGTATCACGACCTTGGAAGAGATTCTCGATGTTTGGTGATTTTATTGGAGATAGGAACAAGTCGTGACAGTATTCCAGATGTGATATTCGAAGGAAGTTATGAAGGTCACAACAATGATCAAATAACATGGTGGTCTTCTTGCCCTGGAATGGGACACTATCGATGGCTGAGAGGACCCATCAATTACCTTCAAAGAGAACAAAGATCAGAGTATGTGGCAAATACTATTCGTCGCATCTTAGACTTTCTACACAAGTAATCACCGCTCCTCGTGGAACTCATCCTTTAAAGGGGGGATAATATGATGGACATATACATAGTTACCTATATGATCAATTAGAACTAGATAAAAGAAGATAGAAGTAGGTTAATTCTATAATATCTTTAGAGAAACTTCCTAGAAACTTCATAGACACTGCTTTGACTTTATAAGTGTCCATAGTAGACTTTTGGATTAGAAACTTGGTCAATAAGTTAGCCACATGTCGCACATGTTGGTAGCTTGAAGACCAAACTAAATATGTGGCGAACATATAGGAAACTTGCCCTGCAAGTTCGACACGTGTCTTGCAACTTGGACACATGTCTTATAAATTGGATACGTGTTGGAGGTCCTATAGAATGTCGCCACTTAGCTCTTAGGTAGATAGTATAAGTAGAGACAAGAGTGAAGCCTTCTTCACTCTTGTCAATTCTTTTCTTGTTTCCAGTCTAGTTCAAGAGTCTCTAGTTTTCTTGTCTTTTGGCATTAGCCATTCCAGTTTCTTTTAATATTTATACTTCTTTATATTTATTTCTTTGAGAGAGGTCTCACTTGTTTATTTGACTTTATCCAGTTATTGTCCTTGATAAAGAGTTGTCCAATCATCTTATTGATAGTTGATGGTACACCTTAAGTATTGCTCTAAGACTTGGTTCACACGCTCTGTTTGTCTATCAATTTCAAGATGAAAAGCTAAAGATAACTTTATGTCCACTTTAAGATCTTGAAAAGGATTTTCCAAAATCTTGACACAAATTGAATTCTCCTATCTGATATAATATCCTTAGGTAATCCATGATAGCAATAAATATTATCAATGAAAAGCTTAGCTATTTTTTCACCTGTGATAGATTTTGTGCATGGTACAAAATGTGTCATCTTGGTGAACCGATCTACTATCACAAATATAGAGTCATAAGATCTTGAGCTTGGAAGATCTGTAATGAAATCCATAGAAACAAAAGACCATGGTTGTTATGAAATAGATAATGGCTGCAGAAGCCCAAAAGGTTGATGACGAGGAGTCTTTGATCTAGAACAGATATCACATGATTGTACAAAGTCTTTGACTGCCTTCCATATTTGAGGCCACCAAAAATCTCTTGATATAAGTTCCAAAGTCTTGTTGTATCAAAAATGTCCTGCCGTTGGAAAATCATGACGTGCTTGAAGACATATTTCGAAATACATTTACGTGTTCAAAGATGTTCAAAGATGTCTATATATTCTGGAATATGTAGACATCTTTCGAAATATAGTAGATTGTTCTTGAACTCAAATTTAGAAGAATCATGAGACTTAGAAGAATTATTCTTGATATAATGAACAAGAGGGTCTGAGGACATACTTGACTCAATTTGCTTGAGAAAAGTTGAATCAACAGTTAATGTTGATTTTATTGCTCGAAGATGAAAGTGCTTTGGTTTCAAGAGGACCATTTTTTGTTGTTCAAAAGCTGTATCTCCTTCTTTTGGTGCAAAATAAGAATGTCTAGAAAGGGCATTGGATATACCTTGTTGTTTTCCTGGCCGATAAGTGATAATGAACTTGAATCTTGAAAAAGACATATTCCAACGAGCTTGACGATGATTCAACATGCATGTCGACATGAAATACTCAAGGTTCTTGTGATATATATACACAATGATTGCATTGGAAGAGCCTTCTAGATAATGATGCCATTCTTGAAATGAATCCACGATTGCAAGAAGTTCTTTGTCATGGATCTCTTAATTGATCTCGGCTGCTAATGAATTTTTTTAAATAAAAAGCTACAAGATGAAGTTTATCATCTTTTTCCATTCGTGACAAACTGCACCTAAGGAAAAGTCTGATGTGTCTATTTCCATAAAAAATGCCTTGAAAAAATCTACACGATATAGGATTGGTGTAGAATCAAACGATGTATTCAGAGCTTCAAATGCTGCTTCCGCTTCTTGATTCCATTGGAGTTTGTCTTTACAAGTCAAATGTGTAAGTAGAGCCGCAATTTGAGAGAAGTCTTTGATAAAGATCCGATAATAATTGGCAAATCCTAAAAAGCATTGGACATCTCTTACCATCTTTGGAATCTTCCAATCCACGATTATCTGGACTCTGTTAGAATCCATCATGAGACCATCATTTGAAATGATGTATCCTAAGAAATCAACTTGAGTAGTGTGAAATACACACTTTTCTATTTTGGCGTACAATCCCGCATTTCTAAGTTTTTGTAATACTTGACGAACATGTACTTCATGTTCTTTTACATTCTTAGAATAGATCAAAATATCGTCTAGGTAGCAGATGACAAAATTGTCTAAGAACTCACAAAAAACATCATTCATGAGATGTTGAAAAGCAGCTGGTGCATTCGTAAGTCCAAAAGGCATGACATTATATTCAAAATGTCCGTACTTGGTTCAAATATAAGTTTTCTATTCATCTCCTTGTTTCATGCGTACTAGATTGTATGCTCCTCTTAGATCTATTTTTGTATGGATCCTAGCTTAATTCAACTAGTCAAAGAGTCTTGATATCAGAGGTGATGGATATCTGTTCTTAATTGTGATCTTGTTGAGTCCTCGATAGTCAACACACATCTGCAATGATCCATCTTTTTTCTTCACAAATAGAATTGGAGCTCCTACTAGAAATTTAGAATGGCGTATAAAATTCTTGGCCAAATTCTCGTCAATATACGCCTTGAGTTCAGCCAATTCATCTTGTGATAAACTATAGATTGGTCCATATAGTGGCTGAGTTCCTTCTTTAAGGTCGATTGAACAATCTGTCACGGATACAAATTATAGACTTGAAGTCTAAACAAGAAGTTCAAGAAGAACTGGCAAGAACTGGATTAATATCACGGATACAGAATATAGACTTGAAGTCTAAACAAGAAGTTCAAGAAGAACTAGCAAGAATTGGATTAATCAGATGAGTACAAAATCAACACCATAGAGGTGAGCTAGACCTCCAAGAGATGTGTTGTCGAGACTGAAGAACTCTTCAGCCTCAACTCCAATATATACTCTTACCTAGGAAGCTTCTCAAGCAATTTCTTCCAACTAGGCAGCTTCTCAAACAACTTCTACTAATTAGGAAGATATTAGAAGGCTCTGGAAGGTTCTAGAGAGTTCTAAAAAACTTCTAGAATATTTTAGAAGGTTCTAACAAGTATGTCCTTGACATCACCTCCTCCTATAGTTTTGAGGTCTCCGAGAAGCAATTTGAGATGTATACTCACAAACGTAGGAAATCAAAAATTTGTCGCATAGTCTCTGTAATATACTCTAGCTGTCGTTCACAAGGCAGATGATTCATGGATCTTTTTTTTATTCATTTTTCTAGAGAAGGATTCATCTTCACGCTTCGTTAATGACCAGCTTTTGATTTATTAGGATATCGTTGATGGAATTCCCGTACCTTTTGAGATGCATTGGCAAGATTTTTGGCCGATTCCCATGTTCTTTCATTAATATCGTAGCCACTCCAATGCACAAAGTACTCTATTTTATTCCATCTTCGCCGTGAATCTAGTATCCTTTCGACCTCATATTCTTCATTGTTTTCAATTTTTATACTAGGTGGCGGATATTGCACTCTTCTAGGAAAAGACGATTCTCAATAAGGCTCTAACAGAGAAACATGAAAAACAGGGTGTACCTTCATAGCAGCTGGTAACTCTAAGCGGTACGCCACAGGATTGATCTGCTTCTGGATAACAAATAGTCCCAATCTCTGGTAGTCCAACTTATTGTAGTCAAAGCAGCCATATTTTATCTCCAATCTTGAAATTAGGTGCGTGATTCCAAAATTTATCTGCGGATGCTTTGTAAGACTCTTGGGCAATTTGCAATTGAAGCTTCAATGTGGTTTGAAGCTCCGATAGCTACTGCACCAATCCTTCAGCTGTTGGGTTGTTATTTGTTGACAGACTCAATAGATTAAGCTTCGGATGGTATCCATAGTTGGAAAAGAATGGTGTTTTTTGAGTCGACCCATGAAGGGTGTTGTTATATGCAAACTTGGCTAGCGGTAGATATGCAGTCCAATCATCTTGCTGATAGTTGATGCTGCATTGTAAATATTATTCCAAAACTTGATTCACCCGTTTTGTTTGGTCGTCAGTTTGAGGATAGAATGCCGAAGAAAGCTTGATGTCCACCTTCAATATTTTAAAAAAAGATCTCCAAAACTTTGATACAAATTGGGTTCCTCGATCCGACACGATATCATTTGGTAGACCATGATATCGATACACATTATCAAGGAAGAGCCTTACTGTATCTTTGCTTGAGGATGTCTTCTTGCAAAGGGTAAAATGTGCCATCTTCGTAAGTCGATCCACCACAACAAAGATGCTGTCAAATGAATTCGATGGCGGGAGATCTGTAATAAAGTCCATGGAAACTGAAGACCATGGACGACACGGAATGGGCAATGGCTGTAGAAATTCATAAGGGCAATGTTGAGGATTCTTGGATCTTGAACAAATGTCACAAGAGAGGACAAAATCCTTCACATCCTTCCATATTTGGGGCCACCAGAAATCTTGGGAAATGAGTTCCAAGGTCTTATTGAATTAGAAATGTCCTGCAGCTGGAAAGTCATGACGAGATTGAAGGACTCGAGGTCGTGCTGGCCCTTTTGGGATATATAGCCGCTCCTCAAAGTATAAGAGATCTCCTTCAACCTTGAACTTGTCATCATTGATACGTTGCTTAATATCAAGGACTATTGGATCTTCAATAATTGTAGCATGTACTTGGTTGAGGAAGTCAGCATCAATTGGCACCACAACAGCACAAATTCTGAATTGCTCTAGCTTTAATAATGTCGTACACTACTAATCAAGCGCTGCCTCTCCAATCTTTGGCGCAAGATATGATCTTTTTGATAAGGCATCGGATAGCCCTTGCTGCTTTCCAGGCCGATAAGTAATAACAAAGTCAAATCTAGATAGCTACATATTCCATTGAGCTTGACGACGGTTTAGAACTCAAGCAGACATGAAATATTCCAAATTTTTGTGATCTGTATATACGATCTTCAGATGCGCAACTCCTTCAAGGAGGTGATGCCACTCTTGAAAAGAATCCATTATAGCAAAGGGTTCTTTATCATGAATCTCGTAGTTGATCTCAGCCGCAGAAAACTTTCGTGAATAGAATGCAACTGGATAAAGCTTATTGTCGATGCCTATCTGTGAAAGTACGGCTCCTAAAGCAAAATCTGAAGCATCGGTTTCCAAATAGAAAGCTTTTGTAAAGTTTGGGTGTACCAAGATTGGAGCCATAGTAAATGCCGTTCTAAGATTTTGAAATGCTTTTTCCGCTAGAGATTCCCATTCAAGCTTATCCTTACATGTTAATCGAGTGAGTGGAGCAGCAACTTTAGAATAATTCTTGATGAAGATCCGATAGAAATTAGCAAAGTCAAGAAAACATTGTACGTCTCTAACCGTCTTTGGAACTTCCCAGGACACAATTGCTTCCACCTTCTTGGGATCCATCTTCAGGCCTTCCGTAGTCGCAACAAATCCTAAAAACTCCATCTCAGTTTGGTGAAATAAGCACTTCTCCAACTTGGCGTAGAGTCCTCGCTCGTGTAATTTTTCGAGTACCAAACGAAAGTGCTTCTCATGCTTTTTTTTATTTTCAAAAAATATCAAGATATCATCCAGATAAATGACAACAAAATCATCTAGATATTTTCAAAAAATATCGTTCATCATGTGTTAAAAAACCGTCGGAGCATTGGTAAGACCAAATGGCATAACATTATATTCAAAATGACCATACCTTGTACGAAAAGCTGTCTTCCATTCGTCTCCTTCTTTGATTCGCACAAGGTTGTAAGCTCCCCTTAGATCAATCTTTGTAAAGATCTTTGCACGTCCAAGTTGTTCCAGAAGACTAGAGATCAAAGGTAATGGATAGCGATTCTTCTTTGTCACCTTGTTGAGACCTTGATAGTCCACGCACATCCGTAGTGAGCCATCCTTCTTCTTCACAAATAAGATTGGTGCCCCAGCTGGCGATTTTGAATGACAAATGAAGTTCTTGGCTAGATTCTCGTCAATGTATTTCCGCAACTCAGCCAACTCTATCTGCAATAGGTTGTAGATTGGACCAAAAGGTGGTTGTGCTCCTTCTTACAATTCTATGGCACAATCATATGGTCGATGTTTTGGTAGCATGTCAGCATTCTTCTTTTGGAACACGTTTTGAAAATCCTTGTATTGTTCCGGTATTCCTGCTGTTGAAATCTGCTCTCCACTAGTTGGAGCCGCATAAATGACCAATGGTGTGCCTTTCTTGTACAATCTTAGAAACGTTCTTACTCTAATCAACAAGGATTTTTTGGTTTGGGATCTTCTTCTAGGCTTTTCCTCAGGTTATTCTATAGGAAATGTTATCCTCCGCAACCTCCAATCTATGGATGGATTATATTTTTTTAACCAAGAAAGACCAAGAATAATAAGATTTGATGGGGTGCTAATAATGTTAAAAATAATATAACTATTGTGCTCTTTAAACGTCACTTCTATAGGTTCTGATTCATGGGTGACACTACCAGATAATAAAGGTCGTCCATCTATTATTTCTACGTGAATAGGTTTGAATTTTTGTACTAGGAAAATTTTGTGACGCTTAGTAAATTCTTGGTCTAAGAAACAAGCAAATACTCCTGAATCTAATAAGGCTAAGGTTTTTAGTTTTTCAAGACCAAAAGACAAAGGAATTGTAAAACAACGGGCAGGTTGAGTAGAAAGAGAGGAACCTAGTTTTGATTTGTCTAGCCGCACGGTTCCTATTGTGGCTGGGCATTCTTGTTTTCCTGAACAAACGTACTTCTATTCTTGATGCTGCGTCCATTTTACTTCTTCAGACAGTTTTCAACTCTATGGCCTTCTCCACCGCAATAAAAGTAGAAATCTTTTTCCATATGTTGCTTCTTTTCTTCTGGAGTAAGGGATTTGATACATACCGCATCAATTTGCATGTCCTCTGTCTCCGCTTGTGAATTTAGGCTACTTGCCGATATAATTGCACCACAATGACTTATATATTGTCTAGAGCATTGGTCTTGGCGACGTTGAAATAGGCGATTATCGCACTTTACAGCTTGGCTAATGGCTTCGTTGAGCGTTCGTGGATCAGGAAGAGATAATAACAAATCCTTCACATCGTCTCTTAGACCCCAATAGAATTGGCTCATCAATGCTTCTTCATCCCAATTGATGTCGCATGCCAATTGCCTGAAATCCGATGCATAGACTGATGTAGAGCGAGTCCCTTGTCGTAGTGATCAAATTTTTGTTGTAGCCCACCGAGCCTTGTCATGCTCGCCAAATGCTTCTGCAAATGCTTCCAAAAAAGTCTCAAAGTTGTTCAAAATCGGTGATCCTTTTTCAAATAGAGGAGCAAACCACGATAGAGCTTGTCTCGTAAGCAAAGTTCCAACCAATCCAACGCGTGATTCCTTTGTCGGATAACGTTCGGATTGTAGAGCTGTTATTAACTTGATTTGATTGATGAAACCTCGAAACTTGGAGCGTGTGCCATCAAACTTGTCTGGAAGGCTAATTCGAGGTTCCTTTCATTGTAGAAGTAATAGTTCTCGTTGAACCACAGGTAAAGCTGCTTCTTCTGGTGCAGAAGCTCGAGGCTGATGAAGCCCAGATTGTGCTATTCCGGATGCTCCATCATTATGAAGTCTTGCAAAGACTCCTTCCATCATCGTAGTTCTCTGTGATAACGTAGCAAGAGCACTCATAATGGCGTCCATCTTGGACTCCAAACTTTCACTCATATTAATGTCTTGACCTCCAACCATTCTAAGAGAAAGGAAGTAATTGTTTCTATAAGGAGGAAATATTGGTTTAGAAGAGGGTACTCCGCAACCTCTAAAACGCCTTAAGACCTTCAAGAAGAGGGATAATCCACTCTCTCCAAGAAGAATAAGACTCCAATATTATGACAAAAAGATATCAATTTAGAGGAGGGTAATCCGCAATCTCTAAAATACTAGTGTACCTTCAAGAAGAAGGGTAATCTACACTCCAACAAGAAAGAATTAACTCTGATATCCAAGGTGAGAGTAATCTCGACAAACTGTCACAGATACAAATTATAGACTTGAAGTCTAAAGAAGAAGTTCAAGAAGAACTGGCAGGAACTAGATTAATATCACGGATATAGAATATAGACTTGAAGTCTAAACAAGAAGTTCAAGAAGAATTGGCAGGAACTGGATTAATATCACGGATACAGAATATAGACTTGAAATCTAAACAAGAAGTTCAAGAAGAACTGGCAGGAACTGGATTAATACTGACTTGGAATGTTACTTGAAATCTTTCCATCGTTGGAAATAGGTGTAGCATAAATGACAAAAGGTGATCCTTCTTTTGCAGTGTGCAAGAAAGCTCTTGTACCTACAAATATAGGTTTAATTCTATTAGACTTATGATTTCTTACTTAATTAACTATATTGTTAGTTATACTTTTAGAAAAGTTCAGAGTACATGAAATCCAATCTATTTGAGGGTTGTGTTTTTCAACCCTTGATAGTTCTAGAATAACTGAAATAGAAGGAGATCTAATTATGTTGAAAATTACGCAGCTATTATGGCCATTTACTACTACATCTAGGAGAAGTGTTTCATGAGTAACATCTCCAGAAGATAAAGGACGACCATCTATGACTTCTACATGTACAGGTTTAGATTTTTGTACTATCTATATTCTATGGCTTTTAGCGAATTTTCCATCTAAAAAAACAAGCCGAGGCTCCCGAATCTATTAAGGCAGAGGCTTTGTAATTATCACGTCCTAAATACACATCTATTATTAAACAAGGAGAGGGTTGTGAGGAGAGGATAGGACCTTCATTAGAAATTGTACAAGATCCCAGCGGCACGGTGTCGGGTAGAAAGAATTCGCCTTGGAAAAACGCCGGGTTCCTAGCTGCTACTAGAACTAGTAGGGAACATGAGAAGAAGCCGTGCAAGTATGTTCTATACTTGCACAATATTTATTCAAGCTTTCAAGTTATACTTGTATTATACTTGTGCAAGTCTTGTACAAATATAAAGTATTAATACTTGAATAATACTTATATAATCCTTGATATAATACTTATACAAATACTTGTATAAATATTATGTATAATACTTGTAAAATACTTGTATGAATACTTGATATAATACTTGTATAATCCTTGGTATAATACTTATATAAATACTTGTACAAATATTATATATAATACTTGTAGAATACTTGTATAAATACTTGATATAAATACAAGTATATATACTTATATAAAAGGTATAAGAAAAGTATGTATGTATTCAAGTATACCTCAAAATACAACCGCATATGAGGAATATAAGTTATACAACAAGCTGAAACAAAATAAATCACTAAAAATTCATCCAAAGGTCGAATCAAGCGTACTTATAGTCTATGGCAAGCCAATAATCTATTGTAAAACATATCAAAATTTCACAAATAGATAACTTACCACTTAAAAGTTATGGCTAAAAGAAATAGGCGCTAAAATTTCCAAGCAAATGCAAAGGCAGCTAAGCTCCTCTTCACTTCAGCCTTTGTTGTGATCACTTCCATTCTCCAAATTGGACACACAATAGCTTTTTAGAAAGCTCACTCCATCATCTAACTTGTTCTAAAATTTCGCATGCATGCCTCTCAAACTCCAGATTTTGTAGCTAGTTGATTCTACTCTTCAAACCCTAGCAACAATTTGCCCTCTTTGATACTTCACGGGTCATAAAACTTTCATCAAAGCTCCAAATGTATTGATTTTTGTTTTTGTGGAAGGCTTACACAAGCTACTATAAGCACCTAAAATATCAAAAGGATTGAAGAGACTGTCCGACTTGGGTAGTTGAACAAAGTCTCTGCCCCTCTTCGTCGAGTGGCAGCAAACCCTTTCCCACTCTCAAGCTCACAGCTTTTGCTCTCCAACTCCAAATGCTACAAGAAATGTCTTGATAGAAAGCTAGCACAATCTTCCACACTTTCTATAAATTTCACTAAGAAAGAGTTGAAATCAAACTTGCAGTGGCAGCTCGAAGTTTCTGCCCCTCTTCGTCGGGTGGCAGCAAACCTCACTCTACTAAAACAAGCATAACTTTTTGTTCACAACTCCAAAACAAGCAAGTGAGTAGGTTCTAGAATCCTCACTACTCGAAGAACACACCCACCAATTTTCACTACAAACACTTCTATCTCCTTGGAGCTATCTCTCTCCAAAGTTCACCACTCAAAAATTGCCTCCCCCTCTCGGTCTAACAAGAGGAGTATATCTCCCTTTCTTTCTATATTAGACTATGAGACGCCCACATGGGCAGCCAAATCCTATTGGATGGGCCTTATTCACCCCATGCTCTTCTTTCTTACCCTTCATGAGGTCCATTCTACCTCAAAAGTCATCAAGAAAAATAAAACAACCTTTACCTTTCTTCTAATTATATAAGAGTCTATTCTAGGATATAAGTAAGATAGGATTAAAACAAATAGCCATCTTAATTCACTAACTAAGTGGCTATAATAAATCCTCTCCTTATAATATCTTCTAAAATAACCTCTAGCACTCACACATATATTAACAATAGATACAAGATTTTTAATATTTTTATACACTGCACGTAAATGCAGTATGACAACGGTCCTTATTGTGGCTGGACAAACTCATTTTCCGACATATTGTTTTTTTTGCCAATTGTACTCCTTATCTTCTGGTTGCATCATTTCTTTGGACAATTTTGAGCAGTGTGTTTAGTTTTTCCATAATACAAGCATAATCCTTCTTGATGAAGTCGAGTCTTTTTTTGTTCACTAAGTGGCTTGAAACGTATAGCATCAATTTGTTTGTCCTTGACTTTTGAAGGTACATATTCAGAAGACATTGGTACTGCCACTGAATTATAATATCGCTGAGATTTTGTTGTACAACTTTCAGATTGAATTTCAAAAAGCCGATTATCACACTTCAGTACAAAGTCTATTGCTTGACTCAATGTTTGAGGATCGGATAAGTTCAACATCAATTTCTTCACTTCATATTATAATCCGTAGAGAAATTGACTGATGAGTGCACCATTATCCCACTTGATATCGATTGCTAGTTGTTGAAATTGTGAAGCATATAATGTCACTGATCGATTGTCTTGTTGTAGGATACAAAGCTTGTTGGTTGCAACATGAGTTGTATCGTATTTTCCATACATAGATCAAAATTCTACTAAGAAAGCTTCTAAATTATCCAATATTGGATCACGTCGTTCCAAAAAAGATGAAAATCAAGATAAGGCTGAACCTGAAAGTAGTGTACCAATAAATATGACTTTTGATCCTAGAGTTGAAAAACTTTGCGGTTGCAATTCAATCACCAGTTGGACTTGGTTGATGAATCCTCAAAACTTGGATCTTGTGCCATCAAACTTCTCAGGTAGACCAATTTATGATTCTCTGATGCTTGGACGATATTCCAATGGAGGAAGAATTATATGGCTTGGTGTAGATGTTGAAGCAGCTCCAACCATATCTATATCTTCATTATTTGGTAACCTTATTGCTCCTTGTGGAGGTACAGTGAGTTAATGCATTGCAAGCATCAATTCTCTCATTTGTTCTTGGATTTGTGCCATTGCACTCTTCATTTTGGTAAGCTCTGCCATGATAACACTTCAAAAAATATCTAAGACCACTCGAGATAAATAGAAGGGAGAACAAAGAAAATATTAGGAATAGTATCAGTTTAGAAGAGGATAATCCGCAACTTCTAATATGCTTGTGTCTTATCGAGAGAAAGGGGTAATCCACTCTTAACTAAGACAAGACAAAGCTATGATATTATAAGTGTACTCTTGTCAATCTATCAAGGACATGAACTAGAAAAAGATGCATAATCTAATAGAAATTATATCAAAGAAAAGTCACAAAATGAAAATAAGAAAGTATGTATATTCAAAGAAAACTGGAATGGCTATTGCCAAAGATTAGAAACATGAAGACTCTTGAAACTAGACTAGAACCAGGAAAGGAGTTGACAAGAGTGAAGAGGGCTTCACTCTTGTCTCTATAAATACTATCTAATTAAGAGCTACGTGGCGGTATTCTATTGGACCTCATACATGTGTCTAATTTATAAGACACGTGTCTAATTTGCAAGACATGTGTCAAACTTGCGCGACAAGTTTCCCACATGTGTGCCACGTACTTGGCTTGTTCCACAAGCTACCAACATGTGTGATACATGGCTAGCTTGTTCTACAAGCTATCAACATGTGCGCCATGTGGTTAGCTTATTGACCAAATTTTTTTAATCTACCAATCACCTATAGACATGTATAAAGGTGATTTTGTATTTATGAAGCTTTTAGGAAGCTTCTTTATCAGATATTATCAAATCAATTTGTTTTATCTATTTCTATCAGCTTTCATCCTTCCAATGCTTGCATATCTGCTAAAAGATATTTTTTAATATAAATTTGTATATTATTTTTGAAGTCTTGGTTTTCAATGTTTTCTATTTAATATAATTTAATAATTTTTTTTGCCAAAATCAAATATTTCATGCTCCAAAGTCCTAATGGTATAACTACCAAATTAATCAACCATCGAAAATGTATTGAAGGTGGATAAATAGGATATAATCTATATCTATACCTAACCTTAGATTATAATTGACACTGTATACATGAACTTATAAAGTCTTCTACATCCTTGTATAAGCCCTTCTACTAATATCTTTCTTTGATTTTAATATATGTGGTCCAAATTCCTCTATACCTTGCCTAGAATGTGTCATGAAACTCCTTCAAAATCTTGTTCTTAATCTCAAGATCTTCTACTATTCTCAATAAAATTTTGTCACCTCTTTTTGGCTTCAATAACATTCAATCTTCCAATTTTCTTGCTTCAATAACATTCAATCTTCCTATTTTGTTGATAGTGATGATTTTTGCTATATCTTAAGCTTTCAAACAAACTTTTGTCTAAGCATTTTCAAGAAGATAAATTATGTATGGTGCACTTTTCAAAATCAAGAATTTCTTAAGTTTCTCATTATATGTAGGTGGAAATGTTTGAAATGTCAAATACTGGATCAATTCACTATATTTTGGAGTGATCATGTCGATGGCAAATAATTACGCATCAGAAAGTGCATCATTGATAGGTTTGTTATCAAATATATTGGACAAGCGAGATAAATGATCTGCATTGGCATATTTCTTTCTTAATCAAACATTAATAGTAAAATTAAATTCTTGAAAGAATAACACCAATCGAGCAATGTGTCCATTCAATTGAAGTTTATTAATCATATACTTAAGAGCATCATGATTGACATGAAACACAAATGGGTAACCAAGCAAATAATGCCAAAATTTTTGGACAAAATAGATCATACCCAAGGCTTCCTGTTCAATCGTAGTGTAATTTCTCTCCGTAGCAACAAATTGTTGCCTACCATAATTGATGGGATGATCCAAATCCTTTTCATCTTTCTAGCTTAACACGGATCCAATAGCAACATTCGGGGCATCAACATAAATATGAAATGATTTAGTCCAACAAGGTACAATAAGTATTGGTGCTGACACCAATTTTTGTTTTAACTCCTTGAACGCAATTGTATATTTCTCAGTCCAAATTGGACTAGATCCATCCGATGGCAGTTTTTTTAAGAGATTCGTTAATGATTGATATATTTTTGTAAATAAATGAATGAATCACCTATAATAATTGACATGGCCTACAAAATCACAAACACCAGACACTGTTTTTAGCTTTGGTAAAGCCAATATACGAGTAACTTTATCTGGATCAATAGCAATATCAGCCCCAAAAATAATGTGTTCCAAAAGCTTTTCCGTTGGTACGCTAAATTGATACTTTTTAAAATTCAAAGATATTCCATATTTATCACATAAGTCCAAATAATTACCAAGACATTCCAAATGATTTGTTGTCGTACTGAATGTGCAAAAATCATCTAAAAATATTTCCATCGACAATTGTAAATAGTCCTGAAATACTTGTATCATTATTCTTTGAAATGTGGCTAGGGTGTTACATAACCCAAATGGCATCACTTTATAAGCAAATGTGCCCCAATCTGTAGTAAAAGTAGTCTTCAACTGGTCCTCTTCTGTAATTTTTATTTAATTATAATCCAAAAATCTGTCCAAAAAAGAATAACATTCATGCCCAGCTACTGCGTCTAATATACTATTCGTAAAAGATAAAAAAATAATAATCCTTCTTGATAGCCGCATTTAATTTACGGAAGTCTTGACAGATACGGATTTTTTCATTTTTCTTCAATACTATCACAATTGGTGAAATCCATTTATTATACGGGACTGGATATATGAAGCCCATGTCTAAAAGTTTATCTAATTCCTCCTTGACCATGAGAGAATATTTTGGATTAAGACGGTGTTGTCTTTGATGAACTGGTGTATTATCTTCCTCTAAGGTAATTCGATGCTCACAAATTTTGACAAGAATATCTTTTAAATCCGCATACGACCAAGCAAATGGGACTTATCCAATTTTGGTTCCAATGTATTGACTTTATTTACACCGGGATTATTCATCAAGTCCGCAATGACATCGTGAGAATTTGTTGCATCGTCCTGATACAAAAAATATTCTCCTGGTCCTCCATACTGGTATAACATGCCTTGCTTCCGCATGTGAATTGGATCCTTATCAACTTGCATCGCATTATTAACTTCGTCATATTCTGCCTCAGATTGGCCTTCATCATCAAATGTTGCTTCTGTGCCCATAATTTGAAACTCCCCATGATATTGAATTGGATATATTTGTAAAACAATCTTGTCACTACCTTCTCCAATAGTTAACGTTCTGCAGCCCCAATCGTTCTTAGCTTTGGGTTGATATAGCCATCCGAATCCAATAAGATTGGATATGATAAAGTAGAACTCTGTAATCGAAAAATAATATAATCAATTTTATACATAATTCCCTTCATTACGGTATTAATATTGCATAAGATATCCATTGGTTTTATCCTACTATGATCTGCCATTTTCAATATCAATGTCGTGGATAATAATTGTTTTAAATCCAACTCCTCCATTGTATCGGTATTCATTAAATTCATACTAGAACCACCATCCACTTGAACTCCAGGAATGAGAACACCATCAATTGATACATCGATTGTTGGTGCTCCCGGATCGGGATTCAAACTAACCTCATGCATTTCTTTATTACAACCTTTATGTCATATTAATGAGGAATTCAATGTAGAACGACATTCTGGTGCAACTACTAACAATTGCTTCATCGTAATAGAAGATTTAATTTTATCCAAATCTTTCATAATATCATATAGATTATCCTCTTCTAAATTGATATTTTTTTCATAATAATATTGGAGCTTTATTTTTCTTGTGAGAGAGTAGATCATCCATCTCTTTGAAATTCTTAAAGCATTTTAGAGGTTATAGATTACCCTCCTCTAAATTAATATTGTCTTCTTATAGATTCATTTCTTCTTTCTCTTAGAATGGTTGGAGATTAAGACATTAATATGACCAAATCTTTTGAGTCCAAATTAGACACCATTATAAATGTTCTTAGTACTTTATCTGCTAGGACTGTAGAAATTGAAGGGATTGTTGCAAAATTTTGTAATGATGCAACATTTGGAATGCCACAATCTAGATTGTATCCACCTCTAATTTTTGCACTTCAAGATGTAATACTACCTATGCTACACCAAGAAAATCTACCAATTCAATAACATAAGGAGCCTTGAATTAGTCTTTTGGAAAAATATATTGATATACATTCAAAGTTCTGAGGGTTTGTCAATTAAATTTAATTAATAACAATCTTATAACCTGATACTTACCTGACAGAAGAATTATGAGTTGGATTAGTTGGTACTTTACTTATGAGGCAAGTATTATCATGGTTTTCTCCCTTGTTTAAAAAAAGATCATCAATTTTAAGCAACTTTAAAGTTTTTATGGAAGCATTTGAAAAATATGACAAGGCTTGTTAGACAATAATTAAGATCCAAACATGTCAAGGACACAAACCAAAACAGATGCGTAAATTAATAAAAAACTATGTCAAAAAAAAATAACAAGATAGAAATAAAGAAGTATATAAATTCAAGAAGAAAATAGAATGGCTATTGCCAAAGACTAGAAAATACATGAGACTCTTGAACTAGATTAGAAGCTAGAAAGGAGTTGACAAGAATGAAGAAGGCTTCACTCTCATCTCTATTTATACTATCTATTTAAGAGCTACGTGGCGATATTTTGTAGGACCTCCTACACGTGTTTGATTTATAAGACACATTGTCGTGTTGTGGTTTGGCTATCATGTGAAAAATTTGTACATATATATTTAATGTATAATTTATTATACAGTTATATAAAAGCCAAAACAATAGAATTTATTGGTTATAAGATAGAATTAGGTTGCTAATTAAAAAGGGATCTATTAAAAGAATTATTATTGAGGTTTATACAACTATATTTCTTCTTTTGATAGTAATTTCAGGTTGGTTTTAATTTAATAGTAACTTTTGTATATCTTAAGAGTCACCTTGTTAGACATTGGTGATCCTTAAAATCTTAGTTTACTTCTTTTATTAAGTGCTTAAAGCACCAAGTATGTAAATCTTATAAGAAGAAGGGTTAGAAAAGGATTTTTAGTGTAGAAAAGGTAGTTTGGCCATCCATGTGGATGAATAGAGGTGGATGATAGAAATCTCTATTTTAATTGGCAAAAAATCATGCCCAATGGGCTTCAAGGAGGCTGCCTGAGGATTTATTAAGAGTTAGGGTTTATTTTTCGTGGGGAGTCTAATATCAAAGGCTAGGATCATAAGGTTTAGGTTTTTGGATCTGGTTTAGGTACAAATTTTGTGTAATTTGCACTTTTTATGAAGTTACAGGTGCTCAAAGTTAAGGTGTTGATTTTGGACCTACTATCACTCTTTTGGATATAATTCGTGCATACAAAGAGCAATCAAGGATCGACGACTAGGATTGGAGAGAGCACTTTTACGACTACACTTATCATGTATGGCTTGATAAAATCCAAGCTAGGGTAAAAGAGATATTGGGAGTTGAAGTCAGTGCTTATGAACTTAAGGGCAGTAAATAATCTGTTTCATAGTGGTTATATTTTGACCTATATCTTAGACAATTTGATAGATTTTTGGCTCAAAATTTTTAAGAGTGTATATGTTTATGTCAAAAGACTATGTGCAAAAATGTTATGGCATTAGGATTTTGGATTTGTGAGATATAAGGAAAATAGTGCTCGGGTGTCTCTAAGCTAGGGTTTTAAGCATCTGCTAGGGATTTTGAGATATCAGATGATTGGAAATGAATTTATAGTTGATTCTTTCTTATAATGAAACTTAAGAAAATTATCTACACTTTGAAGTAAATTTTATAGAAACAAAATGGTTGAATCAAGAGTTATTGGATTCTAAAATTTAGCATGAAATAATTCCTTGTGGGTGAATGAAGTTTTGAAGGATTTTTGTGGAAATTTGAATCCTTTTTGTACAAACTTACTTGAATACAAGAAGGTTTATATATATAACTTCTCTTTTGTAAGATTGTTGTATTATTATTATTATTATTTTTATTAAGGACAAATTATCTGTTGGATTTTGTTATTAAGTTTCAAATAAACTCTCCACAACCACGTACCCAGTGTATTCCCAGATAGAAGGCCACGTCATACGACGTGTTAAACTTGTAAAACAAGTTTTTCTTATGTGCACCATGTACTTGGCTTGTTTTATAAGCTATGAACATGTGCGATACATGGCTAACTTGTTCCACAAGCTACCAATATGTGCGACACATGGTTAGCTTGTTGACCAAGTTTCTAACCTATCAATTATCTATAGACATATATAAAGGTGGTACCGCATCTATGAAGCTTCTAAGAAGCTTTTTTCTAAGATATTATCAAATTAACTTATTTTACCTACTTCTATTGATCTATAATAATTAAATAATTACTAGAATAAATCTTATATCTGTGATATTATCCCTCCTTCTAGGGACAAGTTCCACAAGGAGTGGTGATTACATATTGAGAAAGTCCAAGATACGTCAAATTGAGCTTACCACATATTCTGATCTTTGTTTTCTTAAAAGATAGTTGATAGGTCCTTTTAGCTATTGATAGTGTCCCATACCAAGGCGAGAGGACCACACTATTATTTGATCATTGTTGAGGCCTTCATAACTTTCTTCAATGAAAACATTTGGAACACCATCAAGAATAGTTTCTACCTCTAAAAGCATTATCAAATATCAAAAGTCTCTTGCAAGGTCATAATACCAAACATGTTGTATTTTGCCATCAATCCAAGGAAGAATATGTCGTTCTTGAGGGTCTTTATCTCTATTCCATCATCTTGAAGGTTGTGATAGTCGTAATATTTCATCCAGTAAGTCAGCAAATGATAGGATGAGACTTCTATAGAATGTATCAAATTATTATAAGCAAACTCTGCCAATGGCAAAAGAGTTGTCTAATCATCTTGATGGTAGTTGATGGTACATCTCAAATATATTTCCAAAACTTAATTTACTCGTTCCATTTATCTATCACTTTGAGGATGGAAATCTCAAGAAAATTTTATATCCACCTTCAATATTTTAAAAAAAATCCTCCAAAACCTTGATATAAATTATGCTCCTCTATCTGATATAATATCCCTTGGTAGTCCATGATAGCAATAGATATTATCAAAGAAGAATTTAGTTGTTTCTTCACTTGTAATAGATTTTGTACATAATACAAAATGTGCCATCTTAGTAAAATGATCTAAAATCACGAATATATAATCATATGAACTTGACTTTGAGAGATTTGTGATAAAATCGATAGAAACAGAAGATCAAAGTTGTTCTAATACAAGTAATGGTTGGAGAAGTCTATAAGGTTGATAATGAGGAGTTTTTGATCTTAAACAAACGTCACACAATTATACAAATTCTTTAACAGCCTTCTACATCTGAGGCCACTAAAAATCTCTTGATATTAGCTCCAAAGTCTTATTATTTCCAAAATATCCTGCTACAAGGAGGTTGTGACAAGCTTCTAGAGCACGTAGTTATGCTATGTCTTCTGAAAAATATAGGCATCCTTTGAAATAGAACAAATTATTCTTAAATTCAAATTTGGAAGTATCATGAGAGTTAAATGAATTATTTTTAATCTCATGGACAAGAAGATCTAAAGACATATTGGACTAGATTTGCTTGACAAAAGTAGAATCAATAGTTAATATTGATTTCATTGCTCAAAGATGAAATTGCTTTGGCTTCAAGAGGATCGTTCTTTGTTAATCAAAAATTGAATCTTCTTTTCTCGGTACAAGATAAGAATGTGTAGAAAGGACATCAAACAAACCTTGTTGTTTTCCCGGCCAATATGTGATAATATATTCAAATCTTGATAAAGACATATTCCAACAAGCTTGGCAATGATTCAAAACACACACGGACATGAAATACTTGAGATTCTTATGATCCGTATATACAATGATTGGACTAAAAGTGCCTTCCAAATAGTGACACCATTTTTGAAAAGAATCCACAATTGTAAGAAGTTCTTTATCATGGATTTTGTAATTGATTTTTGTAGCTGAAAATTTTCTAGAATGGAAAGCTATTGGATGGATTTTGTCATCTTCTCCCATTTGTGACAATATTGCCCTTAAAGCAAAGTCTGAGGTGTCTGTTTCCATAAAAAATGCCTTAGAAAAGTCAACACGATAAAGAATTGGTGCAGAAGTAAAAACTATCTTCAAAGCCTCGAACGATGCTTCTGCTTCTTTACTCCACTCAAATTTGTCCTTACAAGTTAAGTATGTATTTTTTCTTACAAGTTAAGTATGCAAGTAGAGCTACAACTTGAGAAAAGTTATTGATGAAGATTTGATAATAATTGGCAAATCCCAAAAAATATTGCATATCTCTTATTATTTTTGGAATCTTCCAATCTATGATTGTTTGGACTTTCTTAAGATCCATCTCGAGACCATCATTTGAAATGATATATTCTAAAAAGTCAACTTGAATAGTGTGAAATATACACTTTTATATCTTGGCATATAAGCATATATCTCTAAGTTTTTATAACACATGATGAACATGAAATTCATGTTTTTCTATATTCTTACGGTGGATTAGAATGTTGTCTAAATAGCAAAGAACAAAGTCATCAAGAAACTCAAAATAAACGTCATTTATAAGATGTTGAAATGCAATTGGTGCATTTGTAAGTCCAAAAGGCGTGACCTTATTTTTGAAATATCCATACTTTATTCAAAATGTAGTCTTCCATTCATCACTTTCTTTGATACGTATTAGGTTATATGCTCCATTTAAATCTATTTTTGTATAGATCTTAGCTTAATTCAATTGATGAAGAAGTCCAGATATCAAAGGTAGAGGGTACCTATTCTTAATAGTAATCTTATTGAGCCCTTGATAATCTGCATACATCTATAGTCACTGTTATGGACATAAGATTTATTCCAATAATTATCTAAATAATATAGACCAATAGAAGTAGGTAGAATAAATTGATTTGATAATATTTGATGGAGAAGTTTCTTAGAAGCTTCATAGATGCAGAATCACCTTTATACATGTCTATAGGTGATTGGTAGGTTAAAAACTTGGTCAACAAGTTAACCACATGGCACACATGTTGATAGCTTGTGGAACAAGCTTGCTATGTGTCACACATATTTATAGCTTGTGGGATAAGCCAAATACGTGGCGCACATGTGAAAAACTTGTCATGCAAGTTTAACACGTGTCTTGCAAATTAGACACATGTAGGAGGTCCTATAGAATATTGCCACATAGCTCTTAGATAGATAGTATAAATAGAAACAAGAGTGAAGCCTTCTTCATTCTTGTCAGCTCTTTTCTTACTTCTAGTCCACTTTCAAGATTCTATAGTTTTCTTATGATAATAGCCATTCTAATTTTTTTTAATATACATACTTCTTTATTTTTATTTTGTTATTTTTCTTAATAGAAGTTTCATATGTTTATTTGCTTTCATCGAGTTCTTGTCCTTGACAGATTGACAAGTGTACACATCCAATATCAGAGCTATGTCTTTTCTTGACTAAGAGTGGATTACCCTTTTTTCTTGATAAGACATAAGCATATTTGAATTTGTAGAGTATCCACTTTTAAATTGATATAATTTCTAGAATTTTTTCATTTGAGTGTGTTATTCTATATTTTTTGAAGTGAGAGTAGACACCTTCATTCCTATTGTATTATTATCGCAGAGCCTATAGAAATGAAGAGTGCAATGGCACAAATGCAAGAAAAAATGAGAGAGCTAATGCTTGCATTAGATCAACTCAATTTACGACGATAAGAAGCAATAAGATTAGCAAGAAGTGAAGATATAGAGATGATTGGAGTTGCATCAATATCTTTACCAAACCATACTTCTTCATCTATGATGGAGCATTGTTCAAATATTAAAGAACCAAAAATTAATTTGCTTGAGAAGTTTAATGGTACAAGATCTAAGTTTTGAAGATTTGTGAATCAGGTACAATTGGTGATTGAACTTCAACCTTAAAGTTATCCTATGTAAGGATTTCAAGTTAGGTTTATTAGTACGTTACTTTTGGGTTCTATTATCATAGTTTTCATCTTTTTTTGAACGATGTGAACTAATATTGGATAATTTGGAGGTATTTTTAGCGGAATTTTGATCTATGTATGGAAAACATAATGCAATCCATATTACAACCAACAAGATTTGCATCCTATGATAAGGCAATCGATCAATGTCATTATATACTTCACAATTTTGATAACTAGTGACTGATATCAAGTAGGATGATGTCGCACTTATCAGCCAATTTCTCAATGGATTACAATATGAGGTAAAAAAATAATACTTAATTTATCTGATCCTCAGACATTTAGTCAAGCAATTGATTTTGATGTGAAGTGTGACAATCAACTTTTTGAATTTTGATTTGAGAGTTGTATAAAAAGGCCTCAACATTATTATTCAATGGCAATATCAACGTCCTCACAAAACGTACATTCGGAAATAGAAGACATGCAAACTGATGCGATACGTTTTAAACTTCTTACTGAATAAGAAAAGATTTGACGCCGTCAAGGAGGATTATGTTTAAATTGTGGAAAACCTAAGCACACTGCTCAACATTGTTCAAAGAAATGACACAACTACCAAATGAGGAGTATGGCTGTCAAAGAAGATAATATGTCCATGTCGGGTAGAGAGAATTTCCCTTGGGAAAACATCGAGTTCCTAGTTACTACTAGAACTAGCAGGGAACATTTATACTTGCACAATATTTGTTCAAGCTTTCAAATTATACTTGTATTATATTTTGTACAAGACTTGTACAAATATAAAGTATAAATCCTTGAATAATATTTATATAAATACTTATATAATACTTGTATAAATACTTATACAAATACTTGTATAAATACTTATATAAATACTTGTATAAATACTTACATAATCCTTGATATAATACTTATACAAATACTTATATAAATACTTATATAAATATTATGTATAATACTTATAGAATACTTATATAAATACTTGATATAAATACAAGTATATATACTTGTATAATAAGTATAAGCAAAGTGTGTATATACTCAAATATACCTCAAAATACAACCGCATATGAGGAATACAAGTTATACAATAAGTTGAAACTAAATAAATCACTAAAAATCCATCCAAAGTTCAAATCAAGTATGCTTATAGTCTATGGAAAGCCAATAATCTATTGTAAAACATATCAAAATTTCACAAATAGATGACTTACCATTTAAAAGTTATGGCTAAAAGAAATAGGCACCAAAATTTCCCAATAAATGCAAAGGCAGCAAAGCTCATCTTCACTTCAGCCTTTGTTGTGATTACTTCCCTTCTCTAAATTGGGCATGCAATAGCTTTTTAGAAAGCTCACTCTATCATCTAATTTATTCTTAAATTTTGCATGCATGTCTCTCAAACTCCAGATTTTATAGCTAGTTGGTTCTACTCTTCAAACGCTAGCAACGATTTGCCTTCTTGATACTTCATGGCTCATAAAATTTCCATAAAAGCTCTAAATGTATTGATTTTTGTTTTTGTAGAAAACTTACACAAGCTACTATAAGCATTTAAAATATCAAAAAGATTGAAGAAATTTTCCGACTTGGGTGGTTGAACAAAGCCTCTACCCTTCTTCATTAGGTGGCAGCAGATCCTATTCCACTCTCAAGCTTTCAACTTTTCTTCTCCAACTCCAAATGCTACAATAAATATCTTGATAGAAATCTAACACTGTTTCCCACATTCTCAATATGTTTCATTAAGAAAGACTCAAAATCAAACTTGCAGCGGTAGATCAAAGTTTTTGCCATCACTTTTCGATAGCTGTAGACCTCACTCTACTAAAACAAGCATAACTTTTTGCTTACAACTCCAATACAATCAAGTGAGTAGGTTCTAGAATCCTCTCAAATCAAAGAACACACATCTCAATTTTCATTATAAATACTTTTATCTTCTTAGAGCTATCTCTCTCCAAAGTTCACCACTCAAAACTACCAAATCTTAGGTCTAGTAAGAGGAATATATCCCCCTTTCCTTCCATATTAGACTATGAGACGCCTACATGGGCAGCCAAATCCTATTGGACAGGCCCTATTCACCCCATGCTCTTCTTTTTTATCCCTCACAAGGTCCATTCTATCTCAAAAGTCAACAAAAAAGGTAAAACAACCTTTATCTTTCTTTTAATTATAAAAGAGTCTATTCTAGAATATAAGTAAGGTAGGAACAAAACAAATAGCCATCTTAATTCACTAACTAAGTGGCTAAAATAAATCCTTATTTTATAATATCTTCTGAAATAATCTCTAGCACTCACACATGTAATAACAATAGATACAAGATATATAATATTTTTACACACTGCACGTAAATACAGTATGACATTGGAAAACAAATTTGTCCAACTACAATAGGGACTGTACAACTGGAACCTTATACAATTCCTAATAAAGATCATATTCTCTCTTTATAACCCTCTCTTTGTTTATAATAGATGTATATTTATGACCAAAAAACTTTGTAGACAGAGGCTCCTGAATCTTTGTAGAGGTTCAAGAAGATTACTATCAAGAATAAATATCCTCTATTGGACTCACGCATGTACTCTATTTTTCAACATCTCATGAATGATGTTTTTTGTGAATTTTTACATGATTTTGTTGTATGTTACTTAGATGATATTTTAATCTACTCTAAAGACGTAAAAGAACATGAATTATATTGTCACAAACGCAGAATATAGAATAAAAGTCTAAACAAGAAGTTCAAGAAGAACTGGCAAGAATTAGGATAATCAAATGAGTACAAGAACAGCACCGGAGAGGTGAATTAGAATTTCAAGAGATGTGTTGTCAAGACTGAAGAACTCTTCAGTCTTGACTCTAATATATACACCTATTTAGGAAGCTTCTTCATCAACTTCCAGCAACTAGGAAGCTTCTCAAGTAACTTATATCAATTAGAAAGATGTTAGAAGGTTCTCAAAGGTTTTAGAAAGTTCTAAGTATCTTTTAGAATATTCTAGAAGGTTCTAACAAGCATGTCCTTGACATCACCCCCTCTTCTAGCTTCGAAGTCCCCAAGAAGCCATTTGAGATATATGCTCATAAATGTAGAAAATCAAAGACTTGATGCATAGTCTCTACAATATACTCTAGTTGTCGTTCATGAGGTAGATGATTCATGAGCCATTAGTATTGACTAACATCTTCCACTTGAGAGCATGCTTGAACTTCTATGTCTTTATTGTAAAAATAGCCTGAAAATATTGTTTTGCCACTATCTTTATGAGTTGGTTTGGCTTCAAAGACAATCACAAGTGACCTGCTACTTGGTATTCTTCAATGTCTTCTTGATTCTTCTAATTCTTTATCTTGAGGTTGACGCCGTGAGCTATTTGATTGAGATGGCATCACTAGTATAGTATCTTCATTCTCACTAGTCATTTTTAAATACACTTTGAGATTAGATATCTTAATCTTATAAGAAAAAAAAATGCAATAAGTTATATTTTGATAAGACTTGGATCTTGCTTATATATATTCTTTCGGAGAAAGCTTCATATTTCATCAATGATCGACTTTTAATTTATTAAGATATCGTTGATGAAATTCTTGTATCTTTTGCAATGTAATTGTTATATTTTTTGCTGGCTCTCAAGTCCGCTCATTTACATCATAGCCATACTAGTGTATTAAATATTCTAACTTTCCCTGTCTCCGCCGCAAATCAAGAACTTATTCCACCTCATATTTCATATGATCTTGGATTTCAACATAAGGTAGTGGTGGCTGTATCCATGTTGATAAAGCTGATTGGCTATAAGCTTCTAAAAGAAAAATATAAAAGACTAGATGTACCTTCATGGATGTGGGTAGTTTCAGCCGATAAGCCATTGGATTGATTTGCTCCTGAATGTAGAATGGTCCCAACCTCCTATAATCCAACTTATTGCAAGGTCAAGTGGTCTTGATGTTTCATCGCAAGAGCCAAACTTTATTTCTAATTTGAAAAGCAGGAGAATTCTTTCAAAATTTGTCTATAAAAGCTTTTTTACGAGTCTTGAGCTACTTGTAATTGAAGCTTCAAGGTGGTCTTGATTTCTATTAAATGCTTTGCAAGATCTTCAACTGCTAGATTTTTATCTTTGGATTTATCCAACAAATTGAGTTTTGAATAATATCCATAATTTGCAAAGAAAGGTGTTTGTTGGATTGAGGCATGGACCGAATTGAATATTTGAGGGTCGGGTAGAGATAGCAATAAAGCCTTCACGTCATCTCTGAGTTCCCAATAAAATTGACTCACCAACGCTTCTTCTTTCTAATTAATATCATAGGCAAGTTGTCTGAAGTTTGATGCATAAACAAAAGTAGAGCATGATCCTTGATGCAGAGAATGAATCTTGGTGGTTGTGCGGTAAGCCTTATTATGTTTTCCAAATGCCTCCTCAAATGCTTCTATTAAGGTCTCAAAATTATTCAAGATAGAAGACCTTTTCTCAAATAAGGTGGCAAATCAAGACAAAGCTTGTCCAATAAACAATGTCTCCACTAATCGAACTTGCAACTTCTTGGTTGAATAGCATTCCGATTGCAAGAATGTTATCAATCAAACTTGGTTTATAAAACCACAAAATTTTGATTGGGTACCATCAAACTTTTCTAGGAGACTGACTCGAGGCTCTTTGTAGTGCGATGTAATCAAATTCTCATGTTGAGATGTAGATGGCAATACTTTACTAGCTAGAGGTGGTTGTACTATAATCTGAGCTACTTCCACTCTTGTAGCTCTAAGGAGCTTAGCAAAATTTCTTTCAATTTTAACAGTTCTAACGGCTAGAGGGTTAACAACATTGATGATCACATCTAACTTTGACTCTAAAGATTCTACCATGTTAATGTCTTCTCTACCAGCCATGTTAAGTAAAAAAGAAGGAATCAATATCGATCCAAGGGAGGATAATCCGCAATCCTTAGAACGCTCAAAGTATTTCCAAGGAGAGAGGTAGTCCACTCTCTATTTCAAAGAACTAAGCTCTGATATTGATAGAAGGGCAATCTCGACAAACTATCACGGACGTAGAATATAGACTAAAAGTCTAAACAAGAAATTCAAGAAAAACTGGCAAGAATTAGGCTAATCAAATGAATACAAGAACAACACCAAAGAGGTGAATTAGAGTTCCAAGATATGTGTTGTCGAGATTGAAGAACTCTTCAGCCTTGATTCCAATATATACACCTATTTAAGAAGCTTCTTGATCAACTTCTAGTGACTAGGAAGCTTCTCAAGTAACTTCTATTAACTAGGAAGATACTAAAAGATTTTGGAAGGTTTTAGAGAGTTCTAAATATCTTCTAAAATATTCTAGAAGGTTCTAATAAGCATGTCCCTGACATATATATTCGTCGTGTATTATAAAAACTTAGAGATATCGGATTATATGCCAAGATGGAAAAGTGTATATTTTACACTATTCAAGTTGATTTCTTAGGATATATCATTTAGAATGATGGTCTTATGATGGATCTTAAAAAAGTCTAGACAATAATGGATTAGAAAATTTCAAGAACAGTAAGGGACGTGCAATATTTTTTGAGATTTGCTAATTACTATCAAATCTTTATCAAGAACTTTTTTCAAGTTTTAGCTCCACTTACACGTCTAACTTGTAAAGACAAACTCGAGTGGAGTAAGAAAGCAGAAGCATTGTTTGAAGCATTGAAAATAGCTTTTATTTCTACACCAATCTTGTATCAACTTTACAAGTTAGACGTGTAAGTGAAAAACTTTACAAGTTACACCAATCTTAACAAGTTAAGATTAATTTGTCTTGGAAGTTAAGAAGTTGACATTACACGTCTAACTTGTCAAAGTTGTAAAGTTAGATTTGTCTTGAAAAACTTGCATCAACTTTTCCTAAACGTTTTTTATGAAAATAAACACATCAAACTTTTCTTTGGATGCAATATTGTCACAAATGGGAGCAGATGACAAACTCCACCTAGTAGCTTTCTATTCCAAGAAATTTTCAGCAACAGAGATCAATTACAAAATCCAAGATAAAGAACTTCTTGCAATTTTGGATTCTTTTCAAGAATGATGCCACTATTTAGATGGTGCTTCTAGTCCAGTCATTGTGTATACAAATCATAAGAATCTTGAGTACTTCATGTCAGTATGCATGTTAAATCATCATCAAGTTCATTGAAATATGTCTTTGTCAAGATTCAAGTTCATGATCACTTATCAGCTAAGAAAATAACAAGATCTGTCTGATGTTCTTTCTAGACGATCTTATCTTGCACCAAAAGAAGAACATGTAATTTTTGATCAATAAGGAATGATCCTCCTGAAACCGGAGCAATTTCATATTTGAGCAATAAAATCAATATTGACTATTGATTTAATAATTCTCAAGCAAATCCAATTAAGTGTCCTCAAATCTTCTTATTGATGATATTAAAAATAATTCTTCTAAATCTCATGATACTTCAAAGTTCAAGTTCAAAGACAACTTATTTTATTTTGAAGGATGTTAATACATCCCAGAAGGTGAAGCATGACTACGTGCTCTTGAAGCTTGTCATACCTTCCCCATAATTGGACATTTTAGATACAATAAGACCTTGGAGCTAATTTCAAGAGATTTTTGGTGGCCTCAAATGTGAAAAGGTGTTAAAGAATTTGTGCACTCATGTGATGTTTATTCAAGTTCAAAAACTCCTCATCATTGACCTTACGGACTTCTCCAACCATTATCTATACCAAAACAACCTTGGTCTTCTATTTCTTTGGATTTCGTCATGGATCTTCCAAATTCAAGTTCATATGATTCTATATTCATGATCGTAGATCGTTTCACCAAGATTACACATTTTATATCATGTACAAAATCTATCATAGGTGAAGAAACAACTAAACTCTTCCTTGATAATATCTATCGCTATCATGGATTATCAAGGGATATTATATCAAATAAAGGGATATAATTTGTGTCAAGATTTTGACAAATATTTTTTAAGATTTTTAAAAGAGGACAAAAAGCTATCTTCAGCTTTCCATCTTCAAACTGATGGACAAACGGAGCTTGTAAATCAAGTCTTGAAGCAATATTTGAGGTGTACCATCAACTATCAACAAGATAATTAAACAAATCTCTTACCATTGACATAGTTTGCTTATAATAATAGGATACATTCTTCTATGCAATAAACACCTTTCTTTGCCAATTATGGTTATCACCTATGTCTTGATACTTTTGATTTTTTAAAAGTTGATAATCTAGCAACATAAGATTTGGTAAATTGTTTGTCAGAGCTACATGCAATAATGAAGGTACAATTAAAAGAAGCTCAAGAATGACAAAAAATAAATGGAGATGCATATCACAAGGAACAACAACAATTTAATGAGGAAGACAAGATATGGTTACTTACTCGCAATATCAAGACTACTTGTCTTTGTGATAAGTTGGACTATTGTAGGCTTGGACCTTTTTCTATTTTTGAACAAATCAATCTAGTTACATATGGATTATACCTACCGGTGTCATACTGCATTTACGTGCAGTGTATAAAAATATTAAATATCTTGTATCTATTGTTAATACATGTGTGAGTGCTAGAGGTTATTTCAGAAGATATTATAAGGTGAGGATTGAATTTAGCCACTTAGTTAGTAAATTAAGATGGCTATTTGTTTTGTTCCTACCTTACTTATATCCTAGAATAGACTCTTTTGTAATTAGAAGAAAGATAAAGTTTGTTTTACCTTTCTTGTTGAATTTTGAGGTAGAATAGACCTTGTGAGGGATAAGAAAGAAGAGCATGGGGTGAATAAGGCGTGTCCAATAGGATATGGCTGCCCATGTGGGCGTGTCATAGTCTAATATGGAAGGAAAGGGAGATATATTCCTCTTGCTAGACCTAGGATTTGGACAATTTTGAGTGGTGAACTTTGGAGGGAGATAGCTCCAAGGAGATAGAGGCATTTAGAATAAAAATTAATAGGTGTGTTCTTCAAGTTGTGAATATTCTAGAACCTACTTACTTTCTTATATTGGAGTTGTGAGCAAAACGTTATGCTTGTTTTAGTAGAGTGAGGTCTGCTACTATCGAAAAGTGATGGCAAAAACTTCGATCTGCTACTGCAAGTTTGATTTCAAGTCTTTCTTAGTGAAACATATTGAGAATGTGGAAAATTGTGCTAGCTTTCTATCAAGATATCTATTGTAGCATTTGGAGTTGGAGAAGAAAAGTTGTGAGCTTGAGAGTGGGAAAGGATATGCTGCCACCTGACGAAGAGGGGTAGAGGCTTCATTCAACCACCCAAGTCGGAAAATTTCTTCAATATTTTTGATATTTTAGATGCTTATAGTAGCTTGTGTAAGTTTTCTACAAAAACAAAAATCAATACATTTAGAGCTTTTATGGAAATTTTATGAGCCGTGAAGTATGAAGAGGGCAAATTGTTGCTAGGGTTTGAAGAGTAGAATCCACTAGCTATAAAATCTGGAGTTTGAGAGGCATACATGCAAAATTTAAGAACAAGTTAGATGATGGAGTGAGCTTTCTAAAAAGCTATTGCATGCCCAATTTAGAGAAGGGAAGTAATCACAACAAAGGTTGAAGTGAAGAGGAGCTTTGTTGCCTTTGCATTTGTTGGGAAATTTTGGTGCCTATTTCTTTTAGCCATAACTTTTAAATGGTAAGTCATCTATTTGTGAAATTATGATATGTTTTACAATGGATTATTGGCTTTCCATAGACTATAAGCATACTTGATTTGAACTTTGGATGGATTTTTAGTGATTTATTTAGTTTCAGCTTGTTGTATAACTTGTATTCCTCATATGCGGTTGTATTTTGAGGTATATTTGAGTTTATACACACTTTGCTTATACTTATTATACAAGTATATATACTTGTATTTATATCAAGTATTTATATAAGTATTCTATAAGTATTATACATAATATTTATATAAGTATTTATATAAGTATTTGTATAAGTATTATATCAAGGATTATGTAAGTATTTATACAAGTATTTATACAAGTATTTATATAAGTATTATATAAGTATTTATATAAATATTATATAAGTATTTATATAAGTATTATATAAATATTTATATAAGTATTATTCAAGGATTTATACTTTATATTTGTACAAGTCTTGTATAAATATAATATAAGTATAATTTTAAAGCTTGAATGAATATTATCCAAATATAGAAGATACATGCACGGCTTCCTCTTGTGTTCCCTGCTAGTTCTAGTAGCAGCTAGGAACCCGGCGTTTTTCCAAGGCGAATTCTTTTTTACCTGACACCGGAGTCCATGAAGATCCATCCTATATTTCACGTTGTCGTATGATGTGGCCTTCTATCTGGAAATACACTGGGTACCTGGCTGTGGAGAGTTTATTTGAAATTTGATGGCAAAATCCAAGAGGCCATTTGTCCTCAATAAAAAGGACAAATAGTACAAAAATCTCACAAAAGAGAAGTTATATATGTAAACCTTCTTGTATTCAAATAAGTTTGTACAAAAAAGGTTCAAATTTCCACAAAAACCCTTCAAAACTTTATTCACCCGCAAGGACCTATTTCTTGCTGAACTTTAGAGTCTAATAACTTTTGATTCAACCGTTTAGTTTTTATGAAATTTACTTCAAAGTGTAGATAATCTTCTTAAGTTTCATCACAAGAAAGAATCAACCATAAAATCGTTTCCAATCATCTGATATCTCAAAACCCCTAACAGATGCTTAAAGTCCTAGCTCAGAGACACCCGAGAACTATTTTCCTTATATCTCACAAATCCAAAATTCTAATGCCACAATATTTTTGCACATAGTCTTGTGACATAAACATATACACTTCTGAAAATTTTGAGCCAAAAATCTATGAAATTGCTTAAGTTATAGCTCAAAATGTAACCACTATGTAAGCGGGTCACTTACTGCCCTTAAGTTTGTAAGCACTGACTTCAACCTCCAATATCTCCTTCACCCTAGCTTAAATTTTATCAAGCTATACATAAAAAGTGTAGCCGTGAAAGTGCTCTCTTCAACCCTAGTCGCCAATCCTTAATTGCTTTCTGTATGCGCGCGTTATATTCAAAAGAGTGATAGTAGGTCCAAAATCAACACCTTAACTTTGGGCGCCTATAACTTCTTCATAAAAAGTGCAAATCACACAAAATTTGCACCTAAACCAGATCCAAAAACCTAAACCTTATGATCCTAGCCTCTGATGTTCAACTCCTATCGAAAAACAAACCCTAACTCCTAATAAACCCTCGGGCAGCCTCCTTGAAGCCCATTGGGCATGATTTTTGGCCAATTAGAATAGAGATTTCTATCATCCACCTCTATTCATCCACATGGATGGCCAAACTACCCTTTTTATACTAAAAACCCTTTTCTAACCTTTCTTCTTATAAGATTTACATACTTGGTGTTTTAAGCACCAAATAAAAGAAGCAAATAAGATCTTAAGGATCACCAATGTCTAACATAGGTGACTTAAGATATATACAAGTTACTATCAATATAAAATTAATTTCAAAAGTCACTACTAAAAGAAAATAAGGTCATATAAACCTTAATAATAATTCTTTTAATAGATCCTTTCTAAACTAGCAATCCAATCACATTCTATAACCAATAAAAATCCACTGATATGGCTCTCATTTAGCTATGTAATAAATTATACATTAAATATACATGTACAATTTTTTTACATAGTAGCCGAACTACAACACGACAACGTGTCTCTTCTTGAAGCATAAAAGATAATGAACATACCAAAAAGAAGACAAGTGCCACTTCCTTTAATAGATATGGACAATAATAAAGAATTTGAAATAATAAAAGTCTTAGATTTGAGGCAGCACCAAAATAGATTGAAATATCTTATTCATTGATGCAGATATGATATTAATGAATGCACATGGGAACCAATAAAGAATCTTGTAAATGCAACAAAGAATGTAGAGGCTTTTCATCAATGACATCCATCAAAACCAAGATGAAGACCTTCCTTATAAAAAAAATATGATCTAGACAAGATAACATTCTATTTACTATCCTTGTTTGTAACTTCTTTACATTTATAACGTTAAAGAGATAAAGAAGCAACAACCAGCTGATTCAATTCAAGAACCTTCATTTGCTAATTTACCAGAAGAGACATTATGACTATTACAACCTTCAAGACAATGAAATAGAGATGAGGACCCTCAAGAACGACATGTCCTTCCTCAGATTGATGGTGAAATACAACATATTTGGTATCACAACCTTAGAAGAGACTCCCGATGTTTGGTGATACTTTTAGAGGTACGAACTATTCGTGATAGTATTCTTAATATTTTCTTTGAAGGGAGTTATGAAGGCCTGAATAATGATCAAATAACAGGGTGGTGTTCTTGCCATGGTATGGAACATTATTGATGGTTGAAAAGACCTATCAACTACCTTCAAAGGGAACAAAGAACAGAATATGTAACAAGTATAATTTGACGTATTCTAGACTTCCTCAACATATAATCACCGCTCCTCATGGAACTCGTTCCTAAAAGAGGAGGTAATGTCATGGGCATAAGATTTATTATAATTATTATCTAATTAATATAGACCAATAGAAGTAAGTAAAATAAATTGATTTGATAATATGTGATAGAGATGCTTCCTAAAAGCTTTATAAATATGGAATTATATTTATACATGTTTATAGGTGATTGGTAGGTTAGAAACTTAGTCAACAAGCTAGCCACATGGTGCACATGTTGGTAGCTTGTAGAACAAGCTAGCCACATGGTGCACATGTTGGTAGCTTGTAGAACAAGCTTGCCATGTGTCGTACATATTGGTAGCTTATGGAATAAGCCAAGTACGTGGTATTCATGTGGAAAACTTGTCATGCAAGTTTGACATGTGTTTTACAAATTAGACATGTGTAAGAGGTCTTATATAATATCGCCATGTAGCTCTTAGATAGATAGTATAAATAGAAACAAGAGTGAAGCCTTCTTTATTCTTATCAATTTCTTTCTTGCTTCTAGTCAAGTTTCAAGAGTCTATAGTTTTCTTGTGGTAATAGCCTTTTTAGTTTCTTTTAATATACGTACTTTTTTACTTCTATTTTATTATACTTCTTAATAGAAGTTTCACATGTTTATTTGCTTTCATCAAATTCTTGTTCTTGACAATGATCCATCTTTCTTCTTTACAAATAAGATAGGAGCTCTTATTGGAGATTTTGAATGGCGTATGAAATTCTTAGCGAAGTTCTTATCAATGTATTTCTTGAATTTAGCCAATTCATTCTAAAATAGATTGTAGATCAGTCCAAATGGAGGCTCAGTTCTTTCTTTGAGATCAAATGAACAATCATATAGATGATGCTTTAGAAGAATATCTGCATTCTTTTTTTCAAAAACATCTTGATAATCTTGATATTGGCTTGGAATGCCACTTGAAGTCCTTCCACCATCAAAAATGGGTGTAGCACAAATAGTAAAAGATGATCCTTTTTTTGCTTCATTTATAAATGCTTTTGCGCCTATAAGTATATGTTTTAATATACTAAGCTTATGATTTGTTACTTGATTTATGTGACTCTTATTGATATTTTGAAAAAAGTCAAGTCTACAAGAAATCCAATCTATTCAAGGATTATACTTTTCTAGCCATGATAAATCTAAAATGAGTAGATTAGAGCAAGATTTAATTATATTAAAGACTACACAACTATTATAACCATCTATTGTTACATTTATAGGAAGGATTTTATGAGTAATATTTTCAAAAGATAACAGATGACTATCTATGACTTCTACATGTATGGATTTAGTTTTTTGTACTAAAGGTATTTTATGAATTTTAAAAAATTCTCTATCTAAAAAATATGTTGAGGCTCTTAAATCTAATAAAACAAAGGCTATGTTATTTTTAGGTCTTAAATAGATATCTATTATAAAACAAATAGAGGGTTCTAAAGAGAGGATAGAATTTTTAGTAGGAGTTGTACAAGATTCCAGCTACACGGTGTCACGTGGCGTGAATTTCTATCTAAGAATACACTGGATACCTAGCTGTAGAGAATTTTACTTAATATTTATTGGCTAAACTCTAATGAATTATTTGTCCTTAATAAAAAAGATAAATACACACGATAATATAAAAAAAAGATTTTGTATGATTAAAACCTCTTATTTTTAAGTAGGTTTGTACATAAGTTTTCTCTATGATATGTAGAAAATCCTTAAAAATCTTTTAAAGACTCATCTATATATCAAAATCATATCATGGCTCTATACATCCACCTTTTACACCTCCATAAAGTCTTGGCTGCCAAAAACACCTTTAGTATGCACAAAAGTCCAAATTTGCAACAAAAATCCTTAAAAATATATTTTCCCGCAAACGATGTTTTTCTTCCCGAACTTTAGAAAATCATATCTTTTGATCTAGCCGTTCAATTTTCTTCAAACTTTCAGACAAGGTAGAATTCACCTTTAAAAGCCTTTAGCTTACAAGCACTGACTTCAACTCACAATATCTCCTTGACCCTAGCTTGGATTTTATCAAGCTGTACATAAAAAATATAGCCAAGAAAGTGCGCTTTCCAACCCCAGTCGCCGATCTTTGATTGCTCTCTGTATACGCGAGATATACACAAAAGAGTGACAGTAGGTCCAAAATTGACACCCTAACTTTGAGCGCCTATAACTTCTTCATTAAAAGTCCAAATCATGCAAGATTTGTACCTAAATCATACCCAAAAACCTAAACCTGATGACCCTAGCCTCTGATGTTCGACTCCCTTCCAAAAACAAACCCTAATTCCTAATAAACCCTCGGGCAGCCTCCTTGAAGCCCATTAGGCATGATTTTTGGCCAATTAGTATAGAGATTTCTATCATCTACCTCTATTCATCCACATGGATGGCCAAACTATCCTTTTTACACTAAAAACCTTTTTCTAATCCTTCTTCTTATAAGATTTACATACTTGGTGCTTTAAGCACCAAATAAAAGAAATAAACTAAGATCTTAAGGATCACCAATGTCCAACAAAGGTGACTTAAGATATATACAAGTTACTATCAATATAAAATTAACTTCAAAAGTCACTACTAAAAAAAAAATAAGGATGTATAAACCTTAATAATAATCCTTTTAATAGATCCTTTCTAAACTAGCAACCTAATCACATCCTATAATCAATAAAATCCACTGATATGACTTTCATTTAGCTATGTAGTAAATTATATATTAAATATACATGTACAATTTTTTCACGTAGTAGCCAAACCACAACACGACAACGGTTCCTATTGTAGCTGGACAAACTTGTTTTTTGACATATTGTCTTCTTTGACAACTGTACTCTTCATCTTGTGGTTACATCGTTTCTTCAGATAATACTGAGCACTGTGCTTAGGTTCTCTATAATATAAACACAATCCTTCTTAATGATGACAAGTCTTTTTTTATTCAATAAGAGGTTTGAAGTGTACCGCATCAATTTGCATATCTTCTACTTTTGAATGTATGTATTGAAAAGATGTTGATGTTGCTATTATATTGTAGTAACGTTGGGGCTCCCTTGTGTGGCTCTTTGATCAAAATTAAAAAAGTTGACTGTCATACTTAATAGCAAAATCAATTGCTTGACTCAATGTTTGACGATCGGATAAGTTGAATATCAATTTTTTTACCTCATATTATAATCCATAGAGAAATTGGCTAATAAATGCAATATTATTCCACTTGGTATCAATTACTAATTGTCAAAGTTGTAAAGCATATGATGTCATTGATTGATTGCCTTGTCACAAGATACAGATCTTGTTAGTTGTGACACAAATTGTATCATGTTCTCCATATATAGATCAAACCTCTACTAAAAATGCCTCCAAATTATCTAATACTAAATCACAATAATCAAGAAAGGACAAAAATTATGATAAAGCAGAACCTGACAATAGTGTTTCAATAAATCTGACTTGTGATCCTTGAGTTAGATAACTTTGAGGTTGAAGTTCAATCACCAGTTATAGTTGATTAATAAATCTTCAAAACTTAGATCTAGTGCCATCAAACCTCTCCGAAAAACTAATCTTTGATTCTTTAAGCATTAAATGATGATCAATTGTAGGTGAAGTGGTATGACTTGAAGCAGCTTGAATCATCTCTATATCTTTGCTTCCTACTAATCTTGTTGCTTCTTGCGATGGCGTATTAAGTTGATGCATTGCAAGTATTAATTCTTTCATTTGCTCTTATATTTATGCCACTGCACTCTTTACTTCAGCAAGCTCTGCTATGATATGACAATAAAAAAAAATATCTACTTTCATTATAAAATAAAATATTCAAGAATAAAGGAAAAAATTCTAGGAATAATATCAATTTAGAAGTGGATAATCTACAACTTCTAATATGCTTATGTCTTATCAAGAAAAAATGGATAATCGACTTTTAATCAAGAAGAGACAAAGCTCTGATATTGTAACTTCATTCTTGTCAATCTGTTAAGGACACATAGCAAAATAAATATATAAGTTAATAAAAAATTGTGTTAAAAGAAAATTACAAGATAGAAATAAAGAAGTATGTATATTCAAGAAGAATTTGGAATGGCTATTGCCAAAGACTAGAAAATATATGAGACTCTTGAACTAGATTAGAATCAAGAAAGGAATTGACAAGAGTGAAGAAATCTTCATTCTTGTCTCTATTTATATTATCTATTTAGGAGCTATGTGGCGGTATTCTATAGGACCTCCTATACATGTCTAACTTGAAAATGCCTCCAAATTATCCAATATTAGATCACAATATTCAAGAAAGGATGAAAACCATGATAAAGTAGAATTTGACAATAGTATTCCAATAAACTTGACTTGTGATCCTTGGGTTGGATAACTTTGAGGTTGAAGTTCAATCACCAGTTGTACTTGATTGAAGAATCCTCGAAACTTAGATCTAGTGCCATCAAACTTCTCCGGCAACTTGTAACCATATCCAAACATGAAAGTATTAAAAAAAGTAGCAAAAAAATCATTTAAGCCTTAGTTGTACTATGATGTTTTTGCTACTATCAAAAGCAATAATGAATACTTGTCATATAATTGAAACTAGAGTATACCACTTATTAATAAAACAATCACTTTCTTGAAAAAATTATCCATTACTATCAAGGACATGAACTAAAATAGATGTGTGTAAAATGGGTAGGAATTTCAGGATTTACAATACATAATTTGTAGAATTAAGAATAGACAAGAAGCCGATGAATGGCCAGTTTAGAAGGCAAAATGGATGAAGAAGTTAGAAAAAGTAGTTATCATTGGTTGTGTAGTAGTTAACACAGATTATGATAAGTATAAATTGATTCGGAACATAGGAGTCGAGGCGAGACTGTGATAGTCCTGAGCCGGAGTAAGCTTGGTACTACCTCTCTCTTTTCTTTTGTTAGGCTATAGTGGAGGATCTGGATTCTATTCCGAAGAGTTATACCATATCAATAATGAAGTACAGTAATAAAACAAGAAATTTTTTATATGTGGATGAGTAAGAAATTATAATTGTTTGATGCGTGAGTTCTTTGTGGAGAATTGGAGGTTGAAGATCAAATATGTCAATGAAGTTTGATTGTGGATGAGATTGTCATGCCGTATTGACTGTGAGAGTTGAGCGGTGGAGAATATTGTAGAAACGATTTGTTTCAAGGAACATTCTGGGTGATGAATTATTTCCAATGATTGGAGAGAGAAGGGATGTATACAATCTATGGAAATGGTGCAACATTGCCGATTGTTATTATGAATTTGGAAGAAGATAGAAGTTTATAGTAGGAGAACTGGTGGAGGATTGTGTCACAAAGTTTATCTTTAGTTGCAAAATAGCAGAACCAATAGAGTGGATGGGAGTATTTTAAAAAAATGTGTACATGTGTATTGGACTTTAATGTTCAGATTGTGGTTAATTGTGTGACCCTAACAGTCTAATTCAATGCGGATAGTCTCTCCCTGTGTTCAAATCCCCCTTTACAGATTTGTTCTAGGTAATATTAGTAGCGTAAGTGAGACGAACGGAAAACAATATTTTGGCGCCGTTGTCGGGGATCGACAATAGTATTGAGTGTTAGGAATTAATTATTGAATGAGTAGTTAAATTAGTAATGGAAAGTAATGTCAATAATAGATGATGAAAGATTATGGTTAATAAGAATGAGAACATCGCTCTGAGAAAAATACGTCAGTCGAAAGGAAGACAAGAGAGAGCACAAGTAAGAAATTTGTTGCGGGACGAGCAAGAATAGGAGCTATAAAAGAAGCATCGACACAGTTGGATTAAACCATGGTTGCATGCCTGTTGGCACATCCAAGCATATCAAAAAAATGAAAGATCTTTAATATTCCAGACATGTATACCGTTAAAAAAATTACCAAAAGCACTCGCGGGTAACTCCGCAAATAGCCCAGTGTATCTCTTGAGCCCATTAACGGAAAGAAAATGGAGCACAGAAGAATTGGCTATTCCATTGGGTACTTTCTCAATAGTGGATACAACCGATTCTAGCAAGGCTAGTTCTTCACTAGAGAATGTATTGCTTGCCAATAAGGGCCAATTCAGTATATTCTAAAATTCTTCGTTTTCACCTCAACTTTAATAGATAAAATTATTTACAGATGATAATATCAAATTGCAAAGGCCTAGAAGTTCGGAAAAGACAATTGAGGGAGGCAGCATTTATTTTAACCAGGAAGTAAGTAGAATATTATCACCTTCAATGGCGGCGGGGGGTCCAGCAGTACCAATTATGGTACAAATGGGTGCGGTGGGTGATTGCACAACTAACGTAGTCCTATTACCTACTTTTAGGGATCTGCTAGGAGCCAATCCAGATCAACACTTGTCTGAATTCCTGACCGCATGTGTAGCCAACAATGGTAGAACTGAAGATATTTGGTTAAGATGGCTGCCAACGACTTTGAAAGACACGGCATTTGAATGATATAATCGCCAACCCGTGGGACAATTTCCTAATTAGGAGGCATTTAAAAATATATTTTTGACTCATTTTTTACCAATAGGATTTGAAGAACGTCTTAGAGAAAGATTAATGAATAGCAAAATGGTATCGGGAGAAGCGGTGTAGTTATATTATGGCTGAGTAGCAGATATCCTTCGTAAATGGCCAAATAATCAAATGCCAGACTCGTTTGTTAAGTCTATATTGGTTAACAGATTATACCCACCAAAATTGAAGATGTTTGTAGAGGAGGCCCAACCTGCGACTGTAGCTGCCTCACTTGACTGAGCTAAGGTATGGGAAGAATGTCATTATGAGCAATTTTTAACCTCAGCAGCCACAATGATTCCATCTCAAGGAAGGTATCAAATATCAACATGGATTGAAAGAGTGGGTAGTTATCCAAAGACAATTGACTACGGCGGAAATCTTAGTGTCAATCCACAAGGGATAGTGAATGTTGTTCTATTGCAGGTTGTACCACCAACAACTGCAGTTCCGTATTCCCCATACTTTCCATATCAAAAACCAATATCTATAAAAGAATTATCTAATGAACTAGTATCAAAGAATCCAAATGAGACTTTGTTGTTAACTTTGACAAAGAAGATGGACAAGTTGGTTGTTAATCTGAAAAAAAGAGGCATAAATCGACTAATATACACCGTGATATTTGGTGCAGTAATTGTAAGGGGCAAGGCCATTTAGTAACAAAGTGCCCTTCACCACCCCAAATAATTGTGCAATGTACATTTTGTAGAGGTAAGCATGTAACCACCAATTGCTGGAATTTAAGAAGGCAAAAACAGTTAGGAAATCAGACTATGATTCAACCAACTTTGTGGGATGTTAATCAAGTTCAGATAGGAAATAGGTTTGGTTGGAACGGAAATTGTCCTATTAAACAAAATAGAAATTTCTATAATTTTTAAAATTCTGAGTATAACCAAGAAGGTGATCCCAATTCTCAAGGCTTTGTGCAAAATCAGGAAGGACATTTCCAATATCCACCTATTCAGAATCTAATTTTAGATCCTACAATATCAACTGGTTGACTGGGATCTTTTATCCATCAAACCTGGAATAAGCCTAGCTGGTATATTCCAGTCAAGACGCCCCATGTTCCTGATGGAGGAAGAAGAAGACCACTTTGATGCTATCGATGCAGGCAGCTAGGACATTATGCTAGTGAATGTCCCAGTTCTAGAGCCAATGATGATTATACTCTAATATGTGTAAATTGTAAGCAATTTGGACATACTTATCAACAGTGCAATGCTTCGTTTAATGTTAATAATCAAGATCAGCGTATCCAGCTGCTAAGTAAGATGGAGGACAATAATCGAGTTTTACAAGATTCTCCGGTAAATCGGGTGGAATGCATCCATGCGGTACTTACTAGGGCCCAGCAAAAAAGGAAAGATCCAATTCAAAAATTGGAAGTACCAGTTGCAGCTTACAAATGTAATTCATTGAATGGTACTCCAAATCTAACATCAGTATCAAAGGTGTTACCAACGAGGGGATCCAATTCGTCTGTGCAACTTGAGGATGTCCTTAGCCCTGAGATATTGGTTCAGCCAAAATTAGTACCAATATCTGCGAAAGTTTGGGAGTCACCTTATCTATTAATAAATCCTCTCATAGACAAAAATTACGACAAAGTCTATTCAACAGTTCTAGTTTTGAACTCCGTAAGAAAATTATCTCAAGGGATCAAATTAAAACCTATGAAAAAGAAGAGGCCCTTGGAAATCATTGCCAATATGAAACCATATGATATTATGAAAGATTTAGATAAAATTAAATCTTCTATTATAATGAAGCAATTGTTAGCAGTTGCGCCAGAATATCGTTCTACATTGAATTCCTCGTTATTCCGACGTAGAGTTCATAATAAATAAATTCATGAGGTTAGTTTGAATCCCGATTTAAAAGCACCAACTATTGATGTATCAATTGATGGTGTTTTCATTCCTGGAGTTCAAGTGGATGGTGGCTCTAGTGTAAACTTAATGAACGCCGATACAATAGAGGAGTTGGATTTAAAACAATTAGTTCCCACAACATTGGTATTGAGAATGGTAGATCATAGTAGGATAAAACCAATGGATATCTTACGCAATATTAATATTATAATCGTAAGAATTATATTATTTATAATTTGATTATATTATTATATAATTCTTTCATTATATTATTTATAAATTGAATTATATTATTTATAAATTGATTATATTATTTTTCGATCACAGAGTTCCATTTTATCATATCCAATATTATTGTGTTGGTCGTAGCTATATCAAGCCAAAGCTAGGAACGATTGGGGCCGTAGAACATTAATTATTGGAGAGGGTAGTGACAAGATTGTTTTACAAATGTATCTAGTTCAATATCATAGGGAGTCTCAAATTATGGGCACAGAAGCAACATCTGATGATGAGGGTCAATTTGAGGCAGAGTATGACAAAGTTAATAATACGATGCACGTTGATAAGGATCCAATTCACATGCAGAAGTAAGGCATGTTATACCAATATAGAGGACCAAGGGAATATTTTTTGTATCAGGAATATGGAGTGAATTCTGATGATATCATTGTGGATTGGATGAATAATGGCATGGTAAATGAAGTCGATATATTTGAACCAGAATTGGATAAATCCGATCTGTCGGACCATATGAAGGATTTAGAGCAGGAGGGGCAAATCAAACCAAGGATTAATGAAGAACCTGTGTTTCAATCCATTAACTTGGGTTCCAATGAAATATCCCAAATTATCAAAGTATACACTAGTATTATGGATACAAAATTGAAAAATTGGAAAGAATTCTTTCTAAATCATAAATCTGCTTTTGCTTGGTCGTATGCGGATTTAAAAGGTATTCCTGCTGAAGTTTGTGAGCATCAAATTACCTTAAAGGAAGATGTTACACCAGTTTGTCAAAGACAACACCGTCTTAATTCAAAATATTCTCTCATGGTCAAGAAGGAAGTAGATAAACTTTTAAACGTAGACTTCATATATTCAGTCTCGTATAGTGAATGGGTTTCATCAATTGTAATAGTACCGAAGAAAAATAGAAAAATCCATATCTGTCAAGACTTTTGTAAATTAGACGTGGCTACCAAGAAGGATTATTTTCCTTTATCTTATACAAATAGTATATTAGACGCAGTAGCTGGGCATGAATGTTATTCCTTTTTGGACGGATTTTTGAATTATAATCAAATAAAAAATACAGAAGAGGACCAGTTGAAGACTACTTTTACTATACATTGGAGCACATTTGCTTATAAAGTGATGCCATTTGGATTATGTAACGCCTCGGCTACATTTCAAAGAATAATGACGTAAGCATTTCAAGACTAATTACGATTGTTGATGGAGATATTTTTAGATGATTTTTGCACATTCAGTACGACAGCAAATCATTTGGAATGTTGTCGTGTTGTGGTGCGGCTACTATGTAAAAAAATTGTACATGTATATTTAATGTATAATTTACTACTTAGCTAAATGAAAGTCATATCAGTGGATTTTTATTGGTTATAGGATGTGATTAGGTTGCTAGTTTAGAAAGGATCTATTAAAAGAATTATTATTAAGATTTATACGATCTTATTTTTTTTAGTAGTGACTTTTGAAATTAATTTTATATTGATAGTAACTTGTATATATCTTAAGTCACCTATGTTAGACATTGGTGATCCTTAAGATCTTATTTGCTTCTTTTATTTGGTGCTTAAAACACCAAGTATGTAAATCTTATAAGAAGAAAGGTTAGAAAAGGGATTTTAGTATAAAAAGGGTAGTTTGGCCATCCATGTGGATGAATAGAGGTGGATGATAGAAATCTCTATTCTAATTGGCCAAAAATCATGCCTAATGGGCTTTAAGGAGGCTGCCCGAGGGTTTATCAGGAGTTAGGGTTTGTTTTTCGATAGGAGTTGAACATCAGAGGCTAGGATCATAAGATTTAGGTTTTTGGATCTGGTTTAGGTGCAAATTTTGTGTGATTTGCACTTTTTATGAAGAAGTTATAGGCGCCCAAAGTTAAGGTGTTGATTTTGGACCTACTATCACTCTTTTGAATATAACGCGCGCATACAGAAAGCAATTAAGGATTGGCGACTAGGGTTGAAGAGAGCACTTTCACGGCTACACTTTTTATGTATAGCTTGATAAAATTTAAGCTAGGGTGAAGGAGATATTGGAGGTTGAAGTCAGTGCTTACAAACTTAAGGGCAGTAAGTGACCCGCTTACATAGTGGTTACATTTTGAGCTATAACTTAAGCAATTTCATAGATTTTTGGCTCAAAATTTTCAGAAGTGTATATGTTTATGTCACAAGACTATGTGCAAAAATATTGTGGCATTAGAATTTTGGATTTGTGAGATATAAGGAAAATAGTGCTCGGGTGTCTCTGAGCTAGGATTTTAAGCATCTGTTAGGGGTTTTGAGATATCAGATGATTGGAAACGATTTTATGGTTGATTCTTTCTTGTGATGAAACTTAAGAAGATTATCTACACTTTGAAGTAAATTTCATAAAAACTAAACGGTTGAATCAAGAGTTATTGGACTCTAAAGTTCAGCAAGAAATAAGTCTTTGCGGGTGAATAAAGTTTTGAAGGGTTTTTGTGGAAATTTGAACCTTTTTTGTACAAACTTACTTGAATACAAGAAGGTTTACATATATAACTTCTCTTTTGTGAGATTTTTGTATTATTTGTCTTTTTTATTGAGGACAAACCACTTGTTGGATTTTGCCATCAAATTTCAAATAAACTCTCCACAGCCAGGTACCTAGTGTATTTCTAGATAGAAGGCCACGTTATAAGACAACGTCTTGGTAATTGTATGGACCAATGTGATAAATATGGGATATCTTTGAATTCTAAGAAGTGTCAATTTGGTATACCATCAGGAAAGCTTTTGAGACACATCATTTTCGTGGTTGGTATTGCTACTGATCCAGATAAAGTTACTCGTATATTGGCTTTATCAAAGACAGAAATAGTGTCTGGTGTTCATGATTTTGTAGGCCATGTCAATTATTATAGGCAATTCATTCATTTATTTATAGAAATATTTCAACTATTAATGAATCTCTTAAAGAAACTGCCATCAGATGGATTTAGTCCAATTTGGACTGAGGAATGTATAGTTGCATTTGAGGAGTTAAAACGAAAATTGGTGTCAGCACCAATATTTGTTGCACCTCGTTGGACAAAATCCTTTCATATTTATGTTGATGCCTCAAATATTGCTATTGGATCCGTGTTAAGTCAGAAAGATGAAAAGGATTTGGATCATCCCATCTATTATGCTAGTCGACAATTTGTTGCCACCGAACAAAATTACACTATGACTAAACGGGAAGCCTTGAACATGATCTATTTTGTCTAGAAATTTTGGCATTATTTGCTTGGTTATCCATTTTTTTTTCATGTCAATCATGATGCTCTTAAGTATATGATTAATAAACCTCAATTGAATGGATGCATTGCTTGATGGGTCTTATTCTTTCAAGAATTTAATTTTATTATTAATGTTTGACCAGGAAAGAAACATGCCAATGCAGATCATTTATCTCGCTTATCTAATATATTTGATAATGAACCTATCAATGATGCACTTTCTAATGCGGAATTATTTGCCGTCGACGTAATCACCACAGAATATAATGAATTGATCTATTATCTGACATTTCAAATATTTCCACTTACATATAGTGAGAAACTTAAGAAATGCTTGATTTTGAAAAGTGCACCATATACGATGATTGGAGACGCTTTATATAAGTAAGGAAGAGATGGAATTCTACGCCGCTGTATTTTTCAAAGTGAAGTATGTATCATATTAGAAGGATGTTATTTGGATAGTTGTCAAGGGCATTTTACCAAAAAATAGCACTGCTTGCTAAGCTTTAATGGCTGGATATTAGTGGCCAACAATGTTCTCAGATGCACACCAATACGTCCGACATTGTAATCCTTGTCAGCGTATTGGTAGATCTATTAGAACTTCTACCATGCCGTTGGTACCAATTTTAGCACAAGCACCGTTTAAAAAATGGGATATTGATTTTGTAGGATCAATCGCACCAGCCTCGAAAATGGACAGAAAAGATATATTTTGGTAGCGACTGATTATGTGACAAATCGGGCCGAGGCCATGGCAACAAAAATTGATAATGCCAATACTGTAGCCACATTTTTATATGAGAACATTATCACTCAATTTGGGTGTCCTAAGGAATTGATTAGTGATCATGGGACTCATTTTATTAATTCTATAATTGCGGCTTTGACAGATAAATACGAGATCAAGTATTGAAAGACAATTCCATATCATCCTTGGACCAATGGAAAAACTAAAAAGACTAACGGTATTTTGTGTAAAATTTTAATTAAAATATTATTTGGTGTAGGAACGGACTAAGATACAAAATTGTTTACAACCTTGTGGATGTATTGTACTATGTATAAAGTGACTACCAGTTCTACACCATTCCAATTGGTGTATAGACAAGAGGCAATATTATCAATTGAATTGGAAGTTCCAAATTTACGAATTGCATTAGATGAACGTCTTGGTGACAAAAAATCCCTCCAACATTGATTCGCACAATTGGAAAAATTGGATGAAGTTTGGGCTACGACTCTTTTAACTATGGAAGCTACACAATGCCGTTGTAAGAGTTATTATGATAGTAAATTACGTCCTAAATCTTTTATGCCCAATGATCTAATACTTCTTTATGATAGTCGCTTTCACAATTTTCCGAGGAAATTCCAAGACCGTTGACATGGACCTTATCAAATAATTGAAGCCTTTTCAAATAGTTCAGTACAATTGGAAGATTTTATAGATATTCAATTTACTACCCAAGTTAACGGCAACCATTTACATCTTTATTTTATATTAATTCGAGACGGGTTTTCAAAACTGGAGGGAAGAAGGTATATATGTTCATGATAGCTTACCTTTATTAAAGGTATATGATGGTTAAAAAAGACGGCTAATGGTCAATTTTGGATCCTAATATGGATTAGTCAGGCAAATTGAAAGTGATGATCTGATACACTGGATTAAAAATTGTTGCTTTAGACCCTGAGTAAAAGGTTAAAAGCGAGGCACTTAGTGAGAGTTTTTATTTAGCATTCTATTTTGAGCTTGGTTGTCCGAGTGTATACTTATTGGAGTGTAGAATTTTCTGGAATCAAAGAGTAATGATTAGTATAAGCAAGGAGTACGTAGTCAATATTATATAATGTAGATAGATAGGTCAAAGAGAGCTACGGACAGAGAGGACAATGTTTAAAACATGCGAAATAAGAGTAACTTGCAATTACCATTCCTAGTGGTGGTCACCAACATGGAGCCAATGAAATTGAAAATCTGTTGGTTCCTACAAAGACAGAGAGATTTTAGAAATGTACAGATGTGCGTGTTTTTGCGAGGATTGGATAACTTGCCTCCAATTGATGTAGAACTAATTACAAAGTATATAAAAAATTACGACCTAGAGGATGGTTCAAGTGTAGCAAAAGGAAATATAATTGGAATTGATGAGAGTACCTTACAAAAGGTATTATATTTATCAATAGGTGAGTTAGCAATAGGCGTCAAAGTGTCCAATGACTTCAGACCAGGAAGTTATTTCAAAAGAGACATGGCGTCCTTTGAGAAAAATCAAGGCTGGAAAGTGACAGAGGTACTTACTCCAGAGCTTGCAAAGTGGATGCAATTCGCTCAGAAACGATTAGGCTTGAACCAGCATATCACATACATGTCCAAGCGCTTATTGTTTACTGCGATTGGAACACTTCAAGGCATGGTGTTTAATTAGGTAGCCTTTGTAGCAACCCGTATCTATGCAGAAATAGAAGCCAAGCAAAAAACAGATAAATTTACTTCTTTGCTATGCTCTAACTATGTGCACTCCGTTATTGCACATACGTTGTCGGGTAGAGAGAATTTGCCTTGGAAAAACGCCAAGTTCCTAGCTGCTACTAGAATTAGCAGGGAACATAAGAGGAAGCCGTGCAAGTAGCTTCTATACTTGCATAATATTTGTTCAAGCTTTCAAATTATACTTATATTATACTTGTATAATTCTTGTATAAATATAAAGTATAAACACTTGAATAATACTAGTATAAATACTTGTATAATACTTGTATAAAATAATATATAATCCTTGGTATAATACTTATATAAATATTTATACAAATATTATGTATAATACTTATAAAATACTTATATAAATACTTGATATAAATACAAGTATATATACTTGTATAAAAGGTATAAGCAAAGTATGTATGTATTCAAGTATACCTCAAAATACAACCGCATATGAGGAATACAAGTTATACAACAAGCTGAAACTAAATAAATCACTAAAAATTCATCCAAAGGTCGAATCAAGCGTGCTTATAGCCTATGGAAAGCCAATAATCTATTGTAAAACATATCAAAATTTCACAAATAGATGACTTACCATTTAAAAGTTATGGCTAAAAGAAGTAGGCACTAAAATTTCCAAGCAAATGCAAAGGCAGCAAAGCTCTTCTTCACTTCAGCCTTTGTTGTGATCACTTCCCTTCTCCAAATTGGACATGCAATAGCTTTTTAGAAAGCTCACTTCATCATCTAACTTGTTCTAAAATTTCGCATGCATGCCTCTCAAACTCCAGATTTTGTAGCTAGTTGATTCTTCTCTTCAAACCCTAGCAAAAATTTGCCCTCTTTGATACTTCACGGCTCATAAAACTTTCATCAAAGCTCCAAATATATTGATTTTTGTTTTTGTGGAAAGCTTATATAAGCTACTATAAGCGACTAGATTATCAAAAGGATTGAAGATACTTTCCGACATAGGTGGTTGAACAAAATCTCTACCCCTCTTCATCAGGTGGCAGCAAACCCTTTCCTATTCTCAAGTTGACAACTTTTGCTCTCGAACTCCAAATGCTACAAGAAATGTCTTGATAGAAAGCTAGCACAATTTTTTCACACTCTCTATAAATTTCACTAAGAAAGAGACGAAATCAAACTTGCAGTGGCAGCTCGAAATTTCTGCCCCTCTTCATCGGGTGGCAACAAACCCTATTCTACTAAAACAAGCATAATGTTTTGCACACAACTCCAAAACAAGCAAGTGAGTAGGTTCTAGAATCCTCACAACTTGAAAAACACATACATTACTTTTCATTACAAACACTTTTATCTCCTTGGAGCTATCTCTCTCCAAAGTTTACCATTCAAAATTGCCTTTCCCTCTCGGTCTAGTAAGAGGAATATATCTCCCTTTCTTTCCATATTAGACTATGAGACGCCCACATGGGCAGCCAAATCCTATTGGATTGGCCTTACTCACCCCATACTCTTCTTTCTTATCCCTCACAAGGTCCATTCTACCTCAAAAGTCAACAAGAAAGATAAAATAATCTTTACTTTTCTTCTAATTACAAAAGAGTCTATTATAGGATATAAATAAGGTAGAAACAAAACAAATAGCCATCTTAATTCACTAACTAAGTGACTATAATAAATCCTCTCCTTATAATATCTTCTAAAATAACCTCTAGCACTCACACATATATTAACAATAGATACAAGATATTTAATATTTTTATACACTGCACATAAATGCAGTATGACAATGTTAAGTCAACCAGTAGTGGAGAAAAATATACCTTCACCAATGCCGCAATAGGATATGTAGAGTTTACTAGTTAGTTCAAGGATAGTGGTGCACGAAATTGGGAAATCAAGTAGAGCGGGGGAACAAGAGGCTATCCCGGAGACTACATTAGGATGGGCTTCAATTTGTGTAGTGATTGAGAGAGTGGCTGAGGCTCTAGTTTTGAACACCGAGATATTGGCAGGAGGGAACCTCACGAAAATAATATTAGGTGAAATTTTCCAATTGCAGCTTATTGTAGGTCAATTGGAAGGAAATCTATGATAACAATTGGAGTCAAGCAGGAAGGAGATAATGGAGAAAAGCTGCCGAATTGTGGAACAAGGTCACCTTATAAGGACAAAGACGGAGTCCAAGTTGGTATTAGAGCGGAAGTTAGTGGAAGAAAAGAAATATTCGACGAATGATAAAGATCGCATACAAAGAATCCTGAACGGCCAAAAACAAGAATTAATAGAGAGTTGCAAGATATGGGATTTGGAATGGGAAGCGTTGAAGTATCAATTGCAAGCAAAACGTGATAAAGCAGCAAAATTGGAACAGAAAAAGGTAGAATTGGGAGACCAATACAGAATTAGAATGGATAAGCTGCAGACAGAAATTGGTGCATTGAAGGATGAAGTGGAAAAATTAGAGGGCAATTTGGCCAATGTCATTCGGCTACAGATATCTGCTCCACCAATTTCAAGTATTAGTGAGCTGGAAGAGAAGATGAAGCAACAAGAGCGCCAATTAGAAGTAAAAATTGCCAGGATTCTACAATTGGAGGCTCAAGTTCGGGAATTGGAAGCAGATAATGAAGATTTATCAGCGTAGTTGAAGAATAATCATGTAGATTTATTGGAGGAGGATGAGGACGTGCCATTAGAGCCAAATATAGAGGAACCTCTTATAAAGAATCCAAGCGCATCCCACTCCCAAGAGCCAACTTCATAACAAAAGATTTTTTTTCTACCAATTCTATATTTGCGAGGGCGCTGCACAGTTAGGAGTGGAGCTATGTAGAATAGGTAGGAATTTTAGGATTTACAATACATAGTTTGTAGAATTAAGAATAGACAAGTTAGAAGGCAAAATGGATGAGGAAGTTAGAAAAAGCAGTTATCATCGGTTGTGTAGCAGTTAACACAGATTATGATAAGTATAAATTGATCTGGAATGTAGGAGTCGGGGCGAGACTGTGATAGTCCTGAGCTGGAGTAAGCTTGGTGCTACTTCTTTCTTTTCTTTTGTTAGGCTGTAGTGGAGGATCCGGATTCTATTCCGAAGAGTTATACCATATCAATAATGAAGTACAGTAATAAAACAAGAAATTTTTTATATGTGGATGAGTAAGAAATTATAATTGTTTGATGCATGAGTTCTTTGTGGAGAATTGGAGGTTGAAGATCAAATATGTCAATGAAGTTTGATTGTGGATGAGATTGTCATGCCGTATTGACTGTGAGAGTTGAGTGGTGGAGAATATTGTAGAAACGATTTGTTTTAAAGAACATTCTGGGTGATGAATTATTTCCAGTGATTGGAGAGAGAAGCAATGTATGCAATCTATGGAAATGGTGCAACATTGCCGATTGTTGTTATGAGTTCAAAAGAAGACAGAAGTTTACAGTAGGAGAAGTGATGGAGGATTGTATCACAAAGTTTATCTTTAGTTACAAAATAGCAGAACCAATAGAGTGGATGGGAGTATTTTAAAAAAACGTGTACGTGTGCATTGGACTTTAATGTTCAGAAGGTGGTTAATTGTGTGACCCTAACAGTCTAACTCAATGCGGATAGTCTCTCTCTGTATTCAAATCCTCCCTTACAGATTTATTCTGGGCAGTATTGATAGAGTAAGTGAGACGAATAGAAAACAACAACGTGTAAGTTAGTGAAAAACTATATCAAAAGAAAATAATAAGATAAAAAAAAAAAAATATGTATATTCAAGAAAAAATTGGAATGGCCATTGCCAAAGACTAAAAAATACATGAGACTCTTGAACTAGACTAGAAGCAAGAAAGGAGTTGACAAGAGTGAAGGCTTCATTCTTGTCTCTATTTATACTATCTATTTAAGAATTACGTGGCGATTTTCTATAGGACCTTCTACATGTGTTTAATTTGTAAGACATAAATCAAACTTGTAAGACAAGTTTCTCTTATATACACCACATACTTAGCTTGTTCCGCAAGCTATCAACATGTGCGATACATGGCTAGCTTCTTCTATAAGCTACCAATATGTGCAACACGTGGTTAGCTTGTTGACCAAGTTTCTAATCTATCAATCACCTATAGACATGTGTAAAGGTGATTCCATGTCTATGAAGCTTTTAGGAAGTTTTTTTCTAAGATATTATCAAATTAACTTATTTTATCTATTTCTATTGATCTTTTTTAATTAGATAATTACTAGAATAAATCTTATATCTGTGACAGAGCATTATATTGTCGTGGTAGAGGGAATTTGCTTCAAGAAAGTGTTGGACTTCTAATTGCCACTGATTATTCAACTAAGATCTAAGTATAATGAAATCTTCCAACTTTATTTAAAAGATTTCTTCATAAGACTTTTACACCTAATACAAAAGTTTTATTTCCTCAAAACACTCAAAATATAACAAATACTCTAAAATCCTCATTCTCTCGTAGAGAAGGAATTTTTTTCAAACTTCAATAATCTATAACTTTTAATCCAACTATCCAAACTTACTCAAAATATATATGATTTATTGATGTATTCTTCAAAACTATCACTACAAATTTCAACCATTGATTCATTATGAATCTTTAGATATCGCCAAAATCCTAGCAGTAGCTTCAAATTCTTGTTTACAAACATCCGTGTACTAAATTCTTTATATCTTACAATTTAAAAGTTTAAATGCTATGAAACTTTAATGTATAGCTGTGTAGCATAATAATACACGTTTTTAGAAAGTTTGAGATAAAAATTCATTCAGAAGTTCAAGATATTGTAAATTCTAGCACTATCAACAAAATGGCCTACTTACTACCTTGGAATTTGATCTGCTGTCTTTGACTCCTAATATCTCCTTCTTCAAGATTCCAAATATAAAAATTCTTCTACATATATAGCTTGAAATCACCTCTCTAGCCGCACCTGCCAATCTCCAAAAGTTTTTTTAAAACTCCTCCAATCTGATATTGAATGACAATAGGTACAATTTGTATATCTTAACTCAAGTGCCTACTTCTCCCTCATAAATATTTTAAAACTCTTGATTTTTATATCAAAATTATAGTACAAAAAATAAGCTATCTAACCCTAGTCTTTGATTTTCAAATGGCCTCTTTGAAATTGCCAAAATCCTTGTTTTCCTTGTGGGTAGCCTCCTCAAAGCCTATTGGGCATGACCATTGATCAATAGGAATGAAGAACTTCACCCCTTGTCTTCATTCATCCTCACTTTGTCTTCATTCTTCCAAATAGGCCTCTTAGTAGTTTAATTCTTCTTCTTTGGATTCTAATTGCTTTTCAAGGCTTTATACTAATTATTTAGGTCCTATTTAATTTAAACTTCATAATCAAATTAAGTAAAAATCTAAAATAAAGTTTCTTATACTAACTCCTTTTAATTTATTTTACTAACCATTCTAACACATATCTTAATCTATAAACATATTATGCATTTTGAGTGGATTTTATATACTATAAGCAATTATAATATGATAATATTAAGAGGTACGTTGTACATCAATCTATGTATCTAATTTTAGGCAATTAATGTGCAACATCAATTAGGACAAAGAAGCTCTAATGAGCCAATTTTATTGGAGATTAAGAGATAATGTGAAAGATTTGTTATTATCGCTTTTGGATCCATAATTGCTTAATAAAGCCATTAATTAAGCCGTAAAATATGATAACTGATTATTTCAACATTGACAAGATGAATATTTATAGGCTTCAACAAGACAACATGCAATCCAACATATCCCTGTTATATCAATAAGTATTTTGAATTTATACTCAAAAGTAGAAGATATGCAACTTCATGTAATACAATTTAAATCTCTTAGTCTACAAGAAAAGAATCATTAGATGGAAGAAGGTCTATGCATGTATTGTAGTGAAGAAGGCCACAAGGTTGATAACTGTCCAAAGAAATAAAATCAGCACATTATCAAAACCAGGAGTGTAATTATTTAAGAAAATGATAATGTTCAGCCATAGTAGGAACCATGCGGCTATACAATCTAATATTATAAAACTATTAGGTTCCTTTCTTTCTATTCAACCTACTCATTATTTTATAATTTCTTTATATTTTAGCCCTCAAAAGCTTCAGATGACTACTTAATTAAATTTGAGGGCGTCCGCTTGTTTTATAGATGAGACATTCATTAAGCTTCACAAAATTCTTCTAGTACAAAAATCCAAACCTATTCATGTAGAGGTAATAGATAGATGATCCTTGTCCTTTGATAGTGTCACCTATAAAACCACACCTATAGAAGTGTCATTTAAACATCATAGAAGTTAGATTGTATTCAATGTTATTAGATCTTCTTCAAATCCTATTATTCTTGGATTATCTTAGTTAAAAAAAATATAATCCATATATAGATTGGAGGTTATAAAAAATAATATTTTTGATAAAGATCTCTACAAAAAAAATTTATAAAAAGCCACAAATTAATAAATCTTTATTTATTGAAGCAAGGCCTTTTTATTACATCGGCCAAAGAAGATACACCATTTGTTATTTATATTACTCCAATTAAAGAAGATATAACTTCATGAACTAGTATTCCAAAGCAATATAATAAATTTTAAGATATTTTTCAAAAAAAAATACTAATATATTATTAGAGTATTGACCATATAATTGTGCTATAGATCTTTAAAAAAGAACGCAACCACCTTTTGGTCCAATCTATAATCTTTTTCAAAATGAAATTTGAATATTGAAGGATTATATTGATAAAAATCTTCCAAAGAACTTCATTAGGCATTTAAAATCTCCAGTAGATGCATCTATATTTTTTGTAAAGAAGAAGGATAATTCCTTACATTTGTGTGTTGATCATCAAAAATTGAATAAGATAATAGTGAAGAATTATTATCTACTATCGTTATTATCATAACTTTTGGAACAACTTGGCCAAGTCAAGATCTATACTAAAATAGATTTTTATAGAGTATACAACTTGGTATGGATTAAAGAGAGAGATGAATAGAAGACCACATTTTAGACAAGGTATAGATATTTTGAATATAATGTCATGTCCTTTGGATTAACAAATACACCTATTATCTTTCAACATTTAATAAATGACATCTTTTGAGAGTACTTGGACAAGTTTATAGTGATTTATCTTGATGACATCTTGATCTATTCAAAATATCTAGAGGAACACAAGAGGCTTGTCAAGTTGGTATTATAAAAGTTGTAAGATATAGGTTTGTATGCCAAACCAGAGAAATATATATTTCATCAATCTAAGATGGAATTTTTAGGATACATCGTATCTATTGAAGGTTTGATAATGGATCCTAAGAAGGTAGAAGCGGTTATATAATAGGCCATTCTAAAGACTATGAGAGACGTATAATGATTTCTTAAATTTATTAACTTCTATCAGATCTTCATCAAAAATTACTCTCAAGTGGCTGCTCTTCTTATTCAATTGACATATAAAGATAAGTTAAAATAGAGGCCTCAAATAAAAAAGGCATTCCAAGATATCAAGATGGCGTTTATTATAGTCTCAATATTGGTGCATTTAGATTTTACAAAGACATTCTATATGGAGACTGATGCTTTAGATTTTGCACAAAAGGCCATACTTTTATAAATGGATATAGATGATAAACTCCATTCTGTTGCATTCTATTGTCAAAAATTCTCTACTGTCAAAATTAATTATGAATTCCATAATAAGGAGTTTTTTGCTATAGTAGATTTTTTTTAAGAATGACATCATTTTCTTCAAAGAGCAATGTATCCAATGATTGTACATATAGATTACAAGAACTTGGAATATTTTATATCAGCTTTGATTTTTAATTGCAGTCAAGCTCAATGGAATGTGTTGCTATCTCAATTTAACTTTGATATTATTTATCAACCTGAGAAGCAACAAAGATTGTCTGATGCTCTATTGAAGAAATCATATTTTATACCAAGATAGGGGAGGCAATATTTAATCAATAATATATAACTTTGTTGAAATCAAAGTAATTTTGCCTTTACACCACTATTACATCCATGCCTATTGATTTTAGTTTCTTCATTGAGATGAGTATTGCAACTACTAATGATGCTTTGGTCCTTGATGTCAAGCAATGTTGTGTTGTGATTTGGCTACCATGTGAAAAAATTATAAATATATATTTAATATATATTTTATTATACAATTAAGTGAAAGCCATAGCAATAGATATTATTGATTACAAGATATGGTTAGATTGTTAGTTTATAAAGAATCTATCTAAAAAAGAAATAACTAAAGTTTATACTTTTTTTTTTTTTTTTTTTTTTTTTTTGGTAGTAACTTTTGAAATTGATTCTATATTGGTAATAACTTTTATATATCTTAAGTCACCTTTGTTAGACATTAGTGACCCTTAAGATCTTGTTTATTTCTTTTATTTGATGTTTAGAACACATATTATATAAATCTTATAAGAAAAAATATAAGAAAGGGATTTTTAGTGTAAAAGGGAGTAGTTAGGCCATCTATGTGGATGAATGGAGATAGATGATAGAAGTCTCTATTCCTATTGACCAAAAATCATGCCCAATGGGCTTCAAGGAGGCTACCTAAAGATTTATTAGGAATTAGGGTTTATTTTTTTTGAAAGGATTCAAACATTAAAGGCTAGGATCAGCAAGTTTGGTTTTTTGAATATGATTTTGGTGAAAATTTTGGATAATTTGGACTTTTTATGAAGGAAATATAGGCGTTCAAAGTTAAGGTGTCAAAATTATACCTATTGTCACTCTTTTGGACATAACTTGTGCGTACAAAGAGCAATAGAAGATTGACAACTGGGAATTGAAAGAAATTTTATTTGGCTATATTTTCTATAAATGGCTTGATGAAATTCAAGTTGTTATGAAGGAGATATTAGGAATTGAAGCTAGAGCTTGTAAGCTAAAGGTAGTAAGTGATCCCACTGTCGTGGTAGGGAGAATTTGCCTCAAGATCGCTCGGCTTCTGGCTGCCATTTATTACTCAACCAAGATCCAAGTATAACAAAATCCCTAAATTTATATAAAATATTTCTTCATAGGGCTATTACACCCAATACATAAGTCTTATTTCCTCAAACCTCTCAAAACATAACAAATGCTCTAAAACCCTCATTCCCCCTTAAAGAGGGAATTTTTTCCAAAATTCAATAACCTATAACTTTTAATCCAACCGTCTAAATCCACTCTAAATTTACATGAAGTACTGATGTATTCTTCAAAACTACCACCATAAATTTCAACCATTGATTCATTACCAATCATTAGATATTGCTAAAATTTTAGCAGTAGCTTCAAACCCTTGTTTACAAACATCTGTGTACTAAATTCTTCATATCTCACAACCTAAAAGTCCAAATGCTAAGAAACTTTGATATATAGCTTTTAAGCATAATATTACACCTTTTTAAAAAAATTTGAGACAAAAATTCGTCTTGATACTCAAGATATGGCAAACCCCATCATTATCAACAAAATAGCCTATTTACTGCCTTAGAATTCAATCTGCTGTCTTTGACTCCCAATATCTCCTTCTTTAGAACTCCTATTGTAAAAATTCTTCCACATCAAGTGTAGAACTTGAAATCACCTCTCTAGCCGCACCTCCCGATATCAAAAAACTCTCATACAACTCCTTCAATCTTCAAAAGAGTGACAATAGGTACAATTTGTACACCCTAACTTCAAGCGCCTACTCCTCCCTCATTAAAATCCTAAATCCCTTGATTTTTACACCAAAATTATAGTCCAAAAAACAAGCTTTCTAATTCTAGTCTTTGATTTTCTAATGGCTTCCTTGAAGTTGCCAAACCCTTTGTTAAGGTCGTAGGCAGCCTCCTCAAAGCCCATTGGGTAAGGTATTCAACCAATAGGAATGAAGTTCTCCATTCCTTGCCTTCATCCGACCATGCCTTGATTTCATCCCTCCGAATTAGCCTCCTACTAGCTTAAATTTTCATCCTTAGGCTCCCACCTTCTTTCAAGGCTTCATACTAAACATTTAGATCTATGTAATATAAATCCCATAACCAAACTAAGTAAAAATCTAAAATAAATTTTCTTACACCAACCCTCTTTATTTTACTTTACTAACCATTCTAACACATATCTAAACCTATAAACATATTATGCATTTTGAATGGATTTTACATACTATAAATAATTATAATACGACAGTGGTTTGATGAAATAAGACTTATGTATTGGGTGTAATAGCCCTATGAAGAAATCTTTTATATAAATTGGGAGATTTTTTATATTTGGATCTTAATTGAATAATTTGTGGAAATCAAAAGCTCAGCATTTTTTTGAGACAAATTCTCTCTATCCCGACACCGTTTAATTGGTGGTTATGTTTTGAGCTATATCTTAGATAATTTGATATACTTTTGGTTCAAAATATTTAAGAGTATATATGTTTATATTTCAAGACTATGTGTAAAATTTTTGTGGCATTAAAATTTAGGGTTTGTAAAATATATAGGAAATAGTGCTCAGGTATCTCTAAGCTAGGGTTTTAAGCACGTGCTAGGATTTTTAACATATTGGATAATTGGCAATGAATTTGTAGTTGATTCTTTTTTGTGGTGAAGCTTTAAAAAATTATCTATACTATAAAGAAAATTTTAGAGAAACTAAAAAATTAGATCAAGAGTTATTGAATTCTAAAGTTTATAAAGAAATAAGTCTTTGTGGATGAATAAGGTTTTAAAAACTTTTGTGGCAATTTGAAGCTTTTTGTATGAATCTATTTAAATATAAAAGGATTTATTAATAAATATTATCTTATTTAATATCATCACAAATCTACTATTATCTAATTTATTGGATAACATCTTTGTAGTAGTTGATTGACTAATAAATATTTCTCATTTCATTCTTTGTAAAAAAACTACATCTAGTGAAAAAACACCAAGGTTCTTACTTGATAATATATATATTGATATCATGGCCTATTAGATGATATTGTATCCAATCAAGAATTCTAATTCATATCTAAGTTCTGGAAATGTCTTTTTGAAATATTGAAGGTAGATATTAAACTTTCTTTGGCTTTTTATCCTTAAATTGATGGCCAAACAAAACGAGTTAACCAAGTTTTGGAATAATATTTATGATATAATATTAACTATCAATAAGACAATTGGATTTTGTATCTACTATTAGTGGAAGTTATATATAATAATGATATTCATGCTTCAATTCAATAAACACTATTTTATTCCAACTATGAATATCATTCAAAGCTTGATTTGTGGAGTATGCCAAAGAATAATAATCCAGTAGCTGAAAGATTTTTAAAGCATCTATTGTAGTATCAAACAACCTTCAAGCTTTAATTACAAGCAACTGAAGATGCTTACAAGATATCTATAAATAAATTCAAGAATCAACTCCTTACTTTTCATATTGGTGATGAAATATGGCTTCTTTGACAGAAAATCAAGACTAAGCGATTATTGAATAAGTTAGACTATCAAAAGTTGGGACCATTTTCTATCCAAAAAAAATCATTCCAATGGCATATCACTTGAAATTACCATATAGTATGAAAATATATCTAGTTTTTTATATCTCTCTTTTAGAATCTTATAGAAAGTTATATATTCCGGAAAGAATACAATAATTGCCACCTAGTATCAAAATTGAAGACCTATGAGCTAAAAAATTCAACACAAGTTTTTTTATATTTTTAATTGATTGAAATAAAAAAAATTAGTATTTTTAGAATTTTTATGGATTTTTTGTATTGTTAGTATTTGTAGTATTACCATCTAAGTGTCTTCCAGATAATACACCATTAGTATTATAGATCGATAAAAAAAATAAAAGAATCAAGGTAAAAATATGAGATTAAAGATAAATAGTAAAAGATAAAAGATAAAAGTAAAAATGACAAGTAAAAGATAAAAGTTAAAAGTTAAAAGATAAAAGATAAAAGATAAAAGTAAAATTGACAAATAAAAGATAAAAGTTAAAAGATAAATAATAAAAAGTAAAATATAAAAGATTAAAATAAAAATCATAAGTAAAATGATAAAAGATAAAAGATGAAAGATGAATATAAAAGAAAAATATAAAAAAGAAAAAGTTAAAAGTATAAACTTAATTGATAATAAAAGTGAACTAAAGAAGAAAAAATCCTAATGGAAAACTTCTAAGTAAAAGTAAAAAAATAAAGGAATAGGATAATGAAGGGAAATTAGCTCAAGAAGTATTTACTCATAAGTTTTAAGATCATTCAATAAGGTGCTAGGAGGAAATTACAAACAATTGTACAAAAAATAAAAACCTAATCGAGTGATGCTTCTGATCCAAGGAATCAATCCCCTTTCACTAAAATAGCTACTGTTGTCTTGTACTTGATTGGATTCAAGCATGCTTATGCCTTCTAAAAAGGTAACTTTAAGTTCTATTACCATCCAAAATTTCAGCTCCAAATTCACTTTGGTTTGGAAGATGTCGCTCCTCAAAATTGGTGCTTTGAAATTGTCCAACAACAGACCCCCCTTCACTAAAATGGCTACCACCACCTTGTCCTTGGTTGCCCATGAACACGATTTAGTTTTTCAAAAACTAAACTTCAAAGTGCTTCTTTTGTAATAAATTTTACTTTCAATTTCTTCTTAAAATTCTAGATCTTGTCCTCTGAAGTCACTACTTAAAATTAAAAGGGTAGCAGACACCTTGCCACTAAAATGGCTGCCACTGCCTTGTTCTTGATTGCCCGTGAATATGCCTTAGCTTCTCAAAAACTAAACTTTAGAACAATTCTTCTTTAAAAAATTTTACTTTCAATCTCTTCTTAAAACTCTAGATCTCGTCTGTTGAAGTCACTACTCCAAATCAAAAGGGCAGCATATACCTTACTACTAAAATAGCTGCCACTGTCTTGTCTTAGATCCAAATAGCCTGTACAATATGTTGTAGGAAAGCAAACAAAAAGTGCTACAATCTTCTAATAATTCAAGTTCTAATTCTACTCTTACTAAAAATTATGTGTGAATGAAACATAGCCCAACTTAAAAAGAAAAAACTACACTTCAAGGAAAAAATTTGCAAGGGCTTTGCCAACAAAAGATGAGAGAGAAAAAAAATGGCCACCTAAGCCCTTTTTAACCAAGAGCAAGGCAGCTTAGGGGTGGCGGCCACATCTCCACCCTTAAACTACAAATCCCTAATCAAGATCAAGGGCCCAAAATGACCCTAAGTCTAAGCCCAAATTTAAGGCTGGATTCACCTGTAACTAAGAATAGACTATCTTTTTAGCAAAACTAACACCACCAATGTGTTTAAAACACAATTTTATCCTAAAATTGATTACTCACATGTCCAAATCTAAGTTTCAAAAGCATAGTTCTAATCAATTTGCTAATTGTAATTTTTGACTATTGTTATTTTATTAAAATACTTCAAAAAACTTTTACTACTATCTTCTAATTTGAACTTAGATGAATAATAAGAATCTAAATATAATCATAGTATTTTCTTCAATTAGATATATTTTAATATGGTGATTAAAATCACCAATTACTAAACAATTTTGACTCATAATATTTAAAAGCTGGTAATTTTCAAAAATTATTGGAATTCATAGAATTTAAAATTTTAAAATTCTATTATCTTTTAATAATTGATTAAGTTAGTATATTTTATTTTAGTCCTAGATGATCATCCTATTATTAAATTTAGATAATTTTTTATCCAATTTTCTACTAATACATCGAGTTTATTTTTTTAGAATAATAACAGCATCTATTTAGTAAGAATAATCCATTTAACAAGGATTTTAGCTACCAATAAATACTAATTAGTGTAAATTTATCATAACTATTGGTTTTTGAGTGATTTTGGGATAAAAATAAAGAACTGAGCTATTTTGATGGCTCACAACCATAAAGAATACAAGATTGAAAAGGTACTTGATTCATGGCAAAGATGGAATAAATTGGAATATCTTATTCATTAGCACGGCTATAATATTAATGAGCACACATGGAAACTAGCCAAAAATCTTGCCAATATGCCTTAAAAGGTACAAGGATTTTATCGACCCTATCCTTATAGATCCAAATGTATTTGATGATAATTATTTTGTAAAGATTGGATCCAAAGAATATTCTTAAGAGAGAGAGAATTAAACTAAAGCCTTCATTAATATGTAGATGTCTATTCTAAGATAAAATAAAGTGATAGAAGCAAGTTAGTCACTATATCAAACCTTCAAGCATTAAAAGAACAAAACTCAAAAGATTTGTTTGTCATGTAAGCTTCAAATAAAGTAGTATAGTTTTTACAACCTTCAATTGAGCAAAGTAAAGACAATACATTTCAGTACCAAGTATGACCTTGGTTGGAGCCATTAAGAGTAAGATCCAACCATGTAAGTCTTGATTCCAATGCTTGAGCTTTAGTAATATTGCTTGAGCTTACAAAGGTGAATTATTTTAGTCCTAAGATCTTTATTGGAGGATGTTTTTAAAGTCATAATGAAGATCAGATCCTTCAATAGAATATTTCAACAATGGAGGTACTAGCTCAAAGCCATAAGTGATTTCTTTAACGACCAATAGAACCTATTATCTAAGAATGGAGAACAAAATATATAGCTTTATTAATATAGCATATTCTTGATTTTTTACATATGTAGTAGCATCAAGATCTTCTTAAAATTTGTTGCTAGAGAAAGAAATGATGTTAGGGACATACACTTTGGAGGTTCACAAAATCTTTTAGAATATTCTAGAAGCTTTTTAAATTAGTGAAAATAAATTGAGAAGCTTCTTAATTAGTAGAAGGTACTCAAAAAGCTTCCTAATTAGTAGAAGAAGCTCAAGAATCCTCCTTGTTGATAGAAGCTGCTCAATAAGCTTCTTAGTTTAATAGAAGCCACTCAAGAAGCATCCCAGATAAGAGTATATATAGGGGTCGAAGTTGAAGAGTTCTTTAGTCTCAACAACGCATTTCTTGGAATTCTAGCTCACCTTTCTTGGTATTGTTTGTATACTCATTTGATTAACTCAAGTTCTTATTAGTTTCTTCTTGAAATCCTATCCTAATTCAAGTCTATTACTCTGTATTCTTGTATATTTGAAACTTATCTTCTATTTAGTAAGTTAGATCTTCTTCAAATTTATTGTGCATATTGCCAACTTAGTTATTGAAAGATATACAAAATTTGAGTTTAGATCAATATTTCAATCACTAGCTATTGAGATTTCAATCTATTATAGGATTTGTTAGGATTTAATGAGGGTTCCATTAAGATTTGTTAGGATTTGATGTGGATTCAGTTAAGATTTATTAGGATTTAATGAAAATTTGATTAAGATTTGTTAGGATTTGATGAAGGTTTAATTAAGATTTTTTAGGATTTATTTAGGGTTTTTTTAGGATTTAGGATTTGATTAGGATTTGATTAGGATTTGATTAGGATTTGATTAGGATTTGATTAGAATTTGATTAAGATTTGATTAAAATTTGATTAGGATTTTCTTAAAATTTTATTAAGATTTGACTTAGATTTTATTAGAATTTAATTTAGATTTGATTAGGATTTGATTAGAATTTGACTAGAATTTGATTAGGATTTGATGAAGGTTTGATTAAGATTTGATTAGAATTTGGTTATAATTTTTGTTTTTAATATTTAAAAAGATTTTTATTTTAATATTTATTTTAGATTTTTATATTAATATTTCTTTAAGATTTCTATATTATTTCTTTATGATTTCTTTAAAAGTTCTTTAAGATGTCTTTGTCTTTTATTTATAATTAATTATAAATTTAATTAAATTTTTTTTATAATTAAATATATTTATTATTATTTAATTATAATTTATATATAATTCTATTAGAGGTATTAGGACTTGTTGTTATAATTTCTTTTTCATCTTCCACAACCAAGTACTTGGTGCATTTTCAAGTAAGACTTCACATAATATAACAATACGGATGCCTATAAACAACGATTTGAAGCTACTGTTAGGGTTTTGGCAATACCAAAAAATTGGCAAAAAATCAATAGTTGAAATTTGTTGTGATAGTTGTTAAGAATATATTAGTATTTCATGTGAAATTTGAATACTTGTAAATAGTTTGATTTGGAGATATACAATGTTGAAGTTTGGAAAAAATTTCTTTTAAGGTTAATGAAGGATTTAGTATATTTTGCTATATTTTAGAAATTTTAGAATACTTGAAACTTGTGTATTTGATGTAATGGCTTTTTTAAAAAAATAATTTATATAAATTTGAAATTTTTATCCATCTTCATACTTGATTATAAAATTAATAACAACCAAAAGCGTAGTGCTTTCTTGAGGCAAATTCTTTCTATTCCAATAATATTTTAAACCTTTCATTGAACAAAAAAAGATTCAACATCATGAAGAAGATCTATACTTATATTATGGAGAAGCTAAGCACACTATTTAACATTGTTTAAAGAAGCAACACAACAAAATAAAGAGCTTGGTTGCTAGAGAAGACAATGTATCAAAAAACAAATTTTTCCAACTACAATAGAAACTAAGCGGCTGGAATCATGTGCAACATTTAATAAAGGTCCTATTCAGTCTTAAGATCTGTTGTCTTAAATAGATTAAACTTCTTATAACCTTGATTTTTTTAGTAGTTTAATCCAAAAATCCATTAATCAAATAGAAATGCATAAGTTTAGCATCAATTTTTGATGTTAAAAAGATTATGCCACATCTATTTTTGATATTAAAGAGATTATAAGTAATATTCTTAATTAATATCAAGATTTTTAAGGTATTTTTAAAAAAATATATATAGATATTCTTTCAAAGCATCAACCTTATAATTGTTCAATTGATCTTTAAGAAGGAGCTCAACTACCATTTGGATCAATCTATAATTTATTGCAAAAGAATTTGGCTATATTAAAGGAATATATTAATGAGAACTTGGCTAAAAACTTTATACGCCATTCAAAATCTCCAATAGAAGCTTCTATCTTATTTGTGAAGAAAAAAGATAGATCATTGCAGATGTGTATAGATTATTGAGGATTTAATAAGATTACCATAAAAAATAGGTATTCTTTATCCTTGATTTTATGACTTCTTGATCAAGTCAATCAAATAAAGATCTATACAAAAATAGTTCTATGAAAAGTATATAATTTGGCTTGCATCAAAGAAAGTGATGAATGAAAGATTACATTTTTAATTAGATATGGATATTTTGATTATAATGTCATATCTTTTGGACTTACAAATGTATCAAATATTTTTCAATATCTTATGAATGATATTTTTTGTAATTTTTTTAATGATTTTATTATCTATTATTTAAATGATATTCATATGATTCTGTATTCTGAATTTTATACTTGTCATATATTATAAAAACTTAGAAATGCAAGATTATATGCCACGATGAAAAAATATATATATCACACTACTTAAGTTGACTTTTTAGGATACATTATTTCTAATGATGGTCTAATGATGGATCCTATGAAAATTTAGACAATTATAGATTGAAAAATTTTAAGAATAATAAGAGATGTATAATATTTTTTAGAATTTGTCAATTATTATCGGATCTTTATCAAAAACGTTTTTCAAATTGCAACTCCACTGGCACGCTTAATTTGTAAAAAAAAATCCAAGTGAAATAAAGAAGTGGAAGTATCATTTGAAGCTTTGAAGATAGTTTTTATTTTTGTATTAATCTTCTATCATGTCAACTTCTTTAAAGCATTTTTTATAAAAACAAATGCATCAAACTTTGCCTTAAATATGATATTGTTACAAATAGGAGCAAATGACAAATTTCATCCAATAGCTTTTCATTCAAAAAAAATTTTAGCAACCAAGATTAATTACAAGATCCACAATAAAGAATCTTTTATAATTATAGATTTTTTTTAAAAATGACATTATTATTTAAAAGGAACTTCCAATTTAGTCATTGTATGTATAAATTATAAGAACTTCAAATATTTCAAATTAGTATGTATTTTGAATTGTTGCCAAGCTTATTATGGCATATTTTTATAAAGATTTGAGTTCATTATCACTTATTGGTTAAAAAATAAGATTTATTTGATACCCTTTGTAGATATTCTTATCTTGCATCAAAAGAAGGAGATGTAGTTTTTAATCAACAAAGAACAATCTTATTGAAGCTAAAATAATTTCATCTTTGAACAATGAAATCAACATTGACTGTTGATTCAACTTTTTTCAAACAAGTTCAATTAAGTATGTCTTTACACCCTCTTGTATATGATATTAAAAATAATTCATCTAAGTCTCATGATACTTCTAAGTTTGAACTCAAAAATAATCTATTCTTATTCAAAAGATACTTGTATGTCTTAGAAGATGAAGTATGACTAAGTATTCTTGAAATATATTACAACTTTTTTGCAGTAGGATATTTTGAATACAACAAGATTTTGGAACTAATATCAAGAGATTTTTAGCAGCCTCAAATATAGAAGATAGTTAAAAAATTCATATAGTCATGTGATATTTGTTCAAGATCAAAAACTCCTTATCATTGATCTTATTGACTTCTCCAACCATTATTTATATTGAAATAGCTATGGTCTTCTGTTTTTATGGATTTTATTACAAATCTATTAATTTTATATTTACATAATTTTGTATTTGTGATTGTAGATTGTTTTATTAAGATGGCATATTTTTTACTATATACAAAAACTATCATAAGTAAAAAAATAGCTAAATTCTTTTTTAACAACATCTATCACTATTGTGGATTATTAAAGGATATTATATTAAATAGAGGAATAGAATTTATATCAAAATTTTAAAAAATTCTTTTTAAGATATTAATAATAGATATAAAATTATTTTCAATCTTTTATCCTCAAATTGATGGACAAATAGATTGGATAAATCAAATTTTAGAGCAATATTTGAAATATATTATCAATTATCATCAAAATGATTGAAAAATTCTTTTGCCATTGATAAAGTTTGTTTATAATAATTCAATATATTTTTCTATTCAATAAAAATATTTCTTTGCCAATTACAATTATCATCTATGACTTGATATTTTTGACTTTTCATAAGTTGATAATCGTGTAGCAGAAGATTTAACAAATCAATTGTCAAAGCTATATGCAATAATAAAGGCACAATATTAAAAAGTTCAAGAATGACAAATGACCAATGTAGATGTCATATTTTAAAAAGTAACTTCAATTCTAAGTTGGTGATAAGCTATAGTTACTTTGTTGTAATATTAAGACTATTTTTGTTTGTGATAAGTTAAATTATCATAAGCTTAGACCATTTTTTATTTATAAACAGATTTATCTATTAAAGACATGAGATATAAACATTCAAAGTATTAGAATATACTTATATTACTTGAAAGCAATCAAAAATCATTCCAAGATGGTATAATATTAAATTAGAATGACTATTGTCAAAAATAAAAAAAATAGAGACTCTTGAAACAAGACTAAAATTTAAGAATGGTGTTGATAAGAATAAAGAAGGCTTCACTTTTGCCTCTATATATACTATCTACCTAAAAGTTATGTGGCAATGTTCTATAGGACCTCCAACATATGTCCAATTTGTAAGATATGTGTCAAATTTATAAAATAAGTTTTTTATATGTGTGCCACATAATTAGCTTCTTCAATAAGCAACTTGTGGCTAACTTATTGGCCAAGTTTCTAACCTATCAATCACCTATAGACATGAATAAAGATGATATCTCATTTATAAAATTTCTAGAAAGCTTCTCTATAAGATATTATCAAATTAATTTATTTTTATCTACTTCTACCTATCTATATTAATTAAATAATTATTAAAATAAATCTTATATCTGTGATATTATTTTCTCTTCTAGGAACAAGTTTTATAAAGAATAGTGATTACATGTTTAAAAAGTTGAACATAGGCCAAATTATATTTGAGACATATTTTGATCTTAGTTTCCTTTGAAGGTAGTTGATAGATCCTCTCAATCATTAATTGTGTCTCATATCAAAGCAAAAGAACTACCTTGATATTTAATTATTATTGAGGCCTTCATAACTTCCTTCAAAGAAAACATTTGGAATACCATCAGAAGTAGTTTTTACTACTAAAAGTATCACTAAACATTGAGAGTCTCTTCTAAAGTCGTGATATCAAATATTTTATATCTTACTATTAATTTGAGAAAGAATATGTTGTTCTTGAGGGTCTCCATTTCTATTCTATCATCTTAAAGATTGTAACAATTGTAATGTCTTATTTGATAAGTCAACAAACAATAGCTCTTAAGCTAAATTTTCTAGTTGTTGATTTTCCATTTGCTTAGTATTACAAGTTAAAAGAAATAACAAAGAATGATACAAGATATCTCTATTGAATCTGCTTTGCTTTTTAACAAAGTTTTTTTTTATCTTGATTTTAATAGATGTTATTGATGAAATGTATTGATTTTGATTGATGCATTTGTTAAATTCATAGATGGCTTCTATGTGCATTCACTAATATCATATTTGTATCAATGTACAAGATATTCCCATCAATTTTAGCACTATCTCAAATCTAAGACCTCTTCTATCTCAAATTCTTCATTGTTGTCTACTTTTATAGAAAGCAGTGGCAATTGTGTTCTTTCTTATATATCAATTGTCATATATGTCTCAAAAAAAGATGCATGGAATACAAGATGGATCTTTAATGGCTTCAGTAGGTATAATTCATAAGTAATTAGATTAATATATTTATAAATAAAAAATAGCCAAAGTCTAAAATAATCGAGCTTATTATAAGGACAAATAGTCTTCATATTATGACAAAATAACCATATCTTATCACCAATATGGAATTGAGGTGCTTCTTATAATAGATATTTATATTAGTTATTTTTTATTTTTGAACTTCTTTTAATTGTATCTTTATTATTACATGTAGTTTTGACAAATGATTTGTCAAGTCTTTTGTCATAGGATTATCAACTTGTAAGAAGTCAAAAGTATTCAATTATAGATGATAACTATAATTAGTTAAAAAAGATATTTGTTGAATAAAAAAATATATTAAATTATTTTAAGCAAACTCTACCAATAATAAAAGAGTTGTCCAATCATCTTAATGATAATTGATAGTACATCTCAAATACTGCTCCAAAATTTTATTCATGTATTCTGTTTATCCATTAGTTTGAAGGTGGAAGGGTGAAGATAGTTTTATTTCTATCTTCAATATCTTAAAAAGAATTCTCTAAAATTTTGATATAAATTGCATCTCTTTATTTGATATAATTATCAAAGATACAAGAATATAGAGCAATAAATTTGAATTAAAATAAGGTTTCAAAAAGAAACCAACAAAAATTTGAATTAATTAGATAAGTATATGAACAACATAAAAAAAGGTGAGCTAGAATTCTAAGAGATGTATTGTTAAGACTGAAGAACTCTTCAGCCTCGACTCCCATATATATCCTTGTCTAGGATGCTTCTTGATCAGCTTCTATTAAAGTAAGAAGCTTCTAGAATAACTTCTATCAATTCTCTAGTAATGAATTCCAAGAGGATTTTAATCTGTCTATATACATAAAAAATTAAAAATACGTTGCACTAATAAAGCTATATATTTTATTCTTTGTTGTTGGACAATAAGCTCTATTAATCCTTAAAAAAATCATATATAGCTTTGAGTTAGTACCTCCATTCTTGAAATATTCCATCCAAGAATTTGATTTTTATTATGGACTTCAAAACATCTTCCAAACAAGATCTCAAGCTTAGAAGGACTCACCTTTCTAAACTTAAGCAATATCACTAAAGCTCAAATATTAGAATCAAGACTTGCATGGCTGCATGTTGCTCTTAATAGCTCCAATTAAGGTTGTACTTGGTACTGAAATATATTGTCTTCACTTTGCTCAATTGAAGGCTATGAAAATTATACTAGTTTGTTTGAAGCTAACATAGTAAGTGAATCTTATGAATCTTATTTTTTTCTATGCTTTAAAGTTTGACATAGTAATTGACTTACTTCTACCATTTTACTCTATTTTGAAAGAAATGACTACATATTAATAAAAGCTTTAGTTTAATTCTCCCCCTCTTATGAATATTCTTTGAATCTAATCTTTACCAAGAAGTTATCATCTAACATGTTTGAATTTATAGAGATAGAGTCGATGAAATTTTTATACCTTTTGAAGTACATTGGCAAGATTTTTGGCCAGTTTCTATATGTATTCATTAATATCATAGCCTTGCCAATAAATAAGATATTCTAATTTATTCTATCTTTATTATGAATCAAATACCTTTTCAATTTCGTATTCTTCAAGGTCTTTGATTTTGATATTAGACAGTGATTGTTGTATTCTTTTTAAAATATGGGACTTTCTATAAGGTTCTAAAAGAAAAACATAAAAAATTGGATATACTTTTATAGAAGATGGTAATTCTAAATAATATGCCATTGGATTAATTTGCTTCTAGATTGAAAATGATCCCAATTTTCAATAATTTAACTTATTATATGGCCATTTGGTCTTAATATTCCGTCAAAGAAGCCATATTTTATCTCCAATATGAAAAGTAGGCAGTTGATTTTTGAATTTATCTATAGATGCCTTGTAAGTATCTTGAACTGCTTGTAATTGAAGCTTCAAGGTTGTTTGGTATTGCGATAGATGCTTTGCAAAGAATAAAATGAGCCATCTTTGTGAGTCAATCAACCACCATAAGGATGCTGTCCAATGAATTGGATGGCAGTAGATCCATGATGAAATCCATTGAGATAGAAGACCATGACCGTTTTAGAATAGGTAAAGATTGTAAGAGTTTATAAGGGCAATGTCAAGGATTTTTTGACCTTAAATAGATGTTGTAAAAAAATACAAATTCCTTCATTGTCTTCCACATTTGAGGCCACCAAAATTCTTAGGAAATAAATTCTAATGTCTTATTAAATCAAAAGTGACCGGTAGTTAGAAAATCATGGCAAGATTGAAGAACGTGCAATTGTGTTGGTCCTTTTGGGATATACAAACATTCTTCAAATTATAGAAGGTCTCTTTCAAGATATGATCTCTTTTGATAAAGCATTTGATAATTTTTGCTATTTATTAGATCAATAAATGATAATAAAGTTAAATAAAGATAACGACATATTCCATCGAGCTTGATAGTGATTAAAAATACGAGCTGACATAAAATATTTTAAGTTCTTGTAATCTATATATATATATAGTAACAAGATGCATTATTCCTTCAAGAAAATGACACCATTTGTCACGGACACAAATTATAGACTTGAAGTCTAATTAAGAAGTTCAAGAAGAACTGGTAGGAACTGGATTAATATCACGGTAATAGAATATAGACCTAAAGTCTAAACAAGAAGTTCAAGAAGAACTGGCTGGAACTGGATTAATCAAATGAATACAAAAATAGCGCTGATGGGCTCGAGATGTGTTGTCGAGACTGAAGAATTCTTCAGCCTCGACTCTAATATATACTCCTACCTAGAAAGCTTCTCAAGCAGCTTCCTCCAACTAGGGAGCTTCTCTAGCAACTTCTACTAACTAGGAAGATATTGGAAGGCTCTGGAAGGTTCTAGAGAGTTCTAAAAAACTTCTAGAATGTTCTAGAAGGTTCTAATAAGTATGCCGTTGACATCACCTCCTCCTCTAGCTTCGAGGTCTCCGAGAAGCCATTTGAGATGTATACTCACAAACATAGGAAATCAAAAATTTGTCGCATAGTCTCTATAATATACTCCAGCTGTCGTTCACGAGGCAGATGATTCATGGGTCCTTGTAGCCACCGATAATGACCAATACCTTCTACTTGAGACCATGCTTGAACTTCTGTATCTTCATTGTAGAAACGACTTGAAAATATCGCTTCGCCACTACTTGCATGAGCTGGTTCAACTTTAAAGACAATTATAAGTGACTTGCTGCTTCGTATTCTTCGACGTCTTTTTGGCTTTTCTAATTCTTCATCTCGAGGTCGATGTCGTGAACTACTTGGTTGAGATAGTACTACTAATATAATATCTACATTCTCACTAGCCATATCTAAATATATCTTGATATTAGATATCTTGATATTATGAAATACAACGAGTTATGTTTTGATGAGACTTGGATCCCTTTTCTATTCATTTTTCAAGAGAATGAATCTTCACGCTTCGTTAATGACCAGCTTTTGGTTTATTAGGATATCGTTGATGGAATTCCCGTACCTTTTGAGATGCATTGGCAAGATTTTTGGCCGGTTCCTATGTTCTTTCATTAATATCGTAGCCGTTCCAATGCACAAAGTACTCTAATTTATTCCATCTTTGCCGTGAATCTAGTATCTTTTCTACCTCATATTCTTCGTTGTTTTCAATTTCTATATTAGATGGCGGACATTGCACTCTTCCAGGAAAAGACGATTCTCGATAAGGTTCTAACAGAGAAACATGAAAGACAAGGTGTACCTTCATAGTAGCTGGTAATTCTAGGCGGTATGCCACAGGATTGATTTGCTTCTGGATAACAAATGGTCCCAATCTCCGGTATTCTAACTTATTACATGGTCGCTTGGTCTTGATATTCCGTTGAAGCAACCATATTTTATCTCCAATCTTGAAATTAGGTGCCTGATTCCAAAATTTATCCGAGGATGCTTTATAAGACTCTTGGGCAATTTGCAATTGAAGTTTCAATGTGGTTTGAAGCTCCGTTAGCTGTTGCACCAATCCTTTAGCTGCTAGGTTGTTATTCGCTGACGGACTCAATAGATCAAGCTTCGGATGGTACCCATAGTTAGAAAAGAATGGTGTTTTTTGAGTCGACCTATGATAGGTGTTGTTATATGCAAACTCGGCTAGCGGTAGATATGAAGTCCAATCATCTTGCTGATAGTTGATGCTGCATCATAAATACTATTCCAAAACTTGATTCACCCATTTTGTTTGGTCGTCAATTTGAAGATGGAATGCCGAAGAAAGCTTGATGTCCACCTTCAATATTTGAAAAAAAGATCTCCAAAACTTTGATACAAATTGGGTTCCTCCATCCGACACGATATCATATGGTAGACCATGATATCGATACACATTATCAAAGAAGAGCCTTGTTATATCTTTGCTTGACAATGTCTACTTGCAAGGGATAAAATGTGCCATCTTGGTAAGTCGATCCACCACAACAAAGATGCTGTCAAATGAATTCGATGGCGGTAGCTCTGTAATAAAGTCCATGGAAACTGAAGACCATGGACGACACGGAATGGGCAATGGCTGTAGAAGTCTATAAGGGCAATGTCGAGGGTTCTTGGATCTTGAACAAATGTCACAAGAGAGGACGAAATCCTTCACATTCTTCCATATTTGAAGCCACCAAAAATCTCGGGAAATTGGTTCCAAGATTTTGTTGAATCCGAAATGTCCCGCAGCTCGAAAGTCATGATGAGATTGAAGGACTCAAAGTTGTGCTGGCCCTTTTCGGATATACAACCGCTCTTCAAAGTATAAGAGATCTCCTTCAAACTTGAACTTGTCATCATTGATACGCTGCTTAATATCAAGGACTATTGAATCTTCAATGGTCGCAGCACGTACTTGGTTGAGGAAGTCAGCATTAACTGACACCACAGCAGCACAAATCTTGAATTTCTCTGGCTTTAATAATGTAGCATTATTATTGATCAGTCTTGTACCAATCTTCAGCAGCAGATATGGTGTCTTTTGATGAGACATCTGATGGTCATTGCGCTTTCGTAGATAAGTAATAGCGGAAATCGAATCTGAATGGCGACATATTCTATTCGAGCTTGGCGACAATTTGAAGACAGAAGCAGAATAATGGAAATATTAGATTCTTGTGATCTATATATCTGATTAAACCGGATCATAGGCTCCTTCGAGGAAGTGACGCCACTCTTGGAAAGAATCCACTATAGCAAGGAGTTCTTTATCATGAATCTCGTAGTTGATCTCAGCCGCAAAAAACTTCCGTGAATAGAATGCAATTGGATGAAGCTTATTGTCAATATCATCTGTGAAAGTACGGCTCCTAAAGCAAAATCCAAAGCATCGATTTTCAAATAGAAAGCCTTTGCAAAGTTTGGATGTACCAAGATTGGAGCTGTAGTAAATGCCGTGTTAAGATTTTAAAATACTTTTCATTAAAGATTAAAATTCTAGCTTATCTCTTTCGCTATTAATCGAGTGAGTAAATGACATCTTTAAAATGATTAACGATAGAATCGATAGAAAGTTAGCAAAGTGAAAAAAAATATTGTCGTCTCTGATAAATCTTTACTGGAACTTCTAGGGCCATGATTGCTTCCACCTTCTTTGAAATGCGTCTTAATGTAGTAGTCGCGTAATCACAACTCCACTCCTGATTTGGTGAAATAAGCCCTCGACTTAGCGTTGTCGGAGTGAAGAAATTCGCCTTGGAAAAACGTCGGGTTCCTAGCTGCTACTAGAACTAGCATGGAACATGAGAGGAAGCCGTGCAAGTATGTTCTATACTTGCACAATATTTGTTCAAGCTTTCAAATTATATTTGTATTATACTTGTACAAGTCTTGTACAAATATAAAGTATAAACACTTGAATAATTCTTGTATAAATACTTATATAATACTTATATAAAATAATATATAATCCTTGGTATAATACTTATACAAATATTTATATAAATATTATATATAATACTTATAAAATACTTATATAAATACTTGATATAAATACAAGTATATATACTTGTATAAAAAGTATAAGCAAAGTGTGTATGTATTCAAGTATACCTCAAAATACAACGACATATGAGGAATACAAGTTATACAACAAGCTGAAACTAAATAAATCACTAAAAATTCATCCAAAGGTCGAATCAAGCGTGCTTATAGCCTATGGAAATCCAATAATCTATTGTAAAACATATCAAAATTTCACAAATAGATGACTTACCATTTAAAAGTTATGGCTAAAAGAAGTAGGCGCTAAAATTTCCAACCAAATGCAAAGGCAGCAAAGCTCCTCTTCACTTCAGCCTTTGTTGTGATCACTTCCCTTCTCCAAATTGGACATGCAATAGCTTTTTAGAAAGCTCACTCCATCATCTACCTTGTTCTAAAATCTCGCATGCATGCCTCTCAAACTCCAGATTTTGTAGCTAGTTGATTCTTCTCTTCAAACCCTAGCAATAGTTTGCCCTCTTTGACAATTCACGGCTCATAAAACTTTCATCAAAGCTCCAAATGTATTGAATTTTGTTTTTAAGGAAAGCATACACAAGCTTCTATAAGCACCTAAAATATCAAAAGGATTAATGAGACTGTCTGACTTGAGTGGTTGAACAAAATCTCAACCCCTCTTCATCGGATGGCAGTAAACCCTTTCCCACTCTCAAGCTCACAACTTTTGCTCTCCAACTCCAAATGCTACAAGAGATGTCTTGATAGAAAGCTAGCACAATTTTTCACACTCTCTATAAATTTCACTAAGAAAGAACCGAATTCAAACTTGTAGTAGCAGCTCGAAGTTTCTGCCCCTCTTCATCAGGTGGCAGCAAACTCTACTCTACTAAATCAAGCATAATGTTTTGCTCACAACTCCAAGATAAGCAAGTGAATAGGTTCTTGAATCTTCACAACTCGAAGAATGCACCCACCAATTTTCATTACAAATGCTTCTATCTCCTTGGAGCTATCTCTCTCCAAAGTTCACCATTCAAAACTCTCTCCTTCTCTCGGTCTAGCAAGAGGAGTATATCTCCCTTTCTTTTCATATTAGACTATGAGACGCCCACATGGGCAGCCAAATCCTATTGGATTGGCCCTATTCACCCCATGCTCTTCTTTCTTATCCCTCACAAGGTCCATTCTACCTCAAAAGTCAACAAGAAAGGTAAAA